>JAKCPI010019435.1:0-15884 GCA_023213315.1 Euborellia annulipes
CTAACTTAAATATAAAATTTCACTCTCCTAGCTTAATTCCTTCATGCTTAAAATTGAACACACATAGGCAAGAGAATGTAAAAAAAAAGGGGGGCCGTGAGATATTTATTTGGTTCCCAACTCAAAAAGTTTAACAAGCACTGAACTAAAGGTCTAAAGGGATGGATTTATTATTTAATATATTTATGAGAAATAAGCTTCTCTTTGATGGAAGACAAAATATTTTGAAATTTTATTTTTTCTCAAAGGATTGAATTTTTACTTTCTCGTAACTTATAGAGAAAGTATTGTAATCGTAAAAAAATTCGACTTCGAGATTTTGATGTTCTCCACGTTTTAGACCTCCCTGAGTCCAAAAATACCATTTTTGGCATTATGTCTGTGTGTGTGTGTGTGTGTGTGTGAACACGATTGCTTAAAAACCAAAGCAGCTAGATCGATGAATTTTGGTATATGCTCCTTACACTAAAATTATAGCTTTCTAACAACTTTTGGAGTAAATACGTCACTTGGAAATAGTACTTTACTTAAAAAGTTTTTTCAAAAATTTTGAAATTTTCAATTTTTTTGTTATATTATGATAAATTACTCTATTTTAAAAAGTTTTTATTCTTTAAGATTTTTTCGAAAACTGAATAGTTTTTGAAATAATCAAAAGAAGAAATAGAAAATTTTCGTTAATTTTTTTATCAAAATTAACGAAAATTTTCTATTTCTTCTTTGATTATTTCAAAAACTATTCAGTTTTCGAAAAAATCTTAAAGAATAAAAACTTTTTAAAATAGAGTAATTTATCATAATATAACAAAAAAATTGAAAATTTCAAAATTTTTGAAAAAACTTTTTAAGTAAAGTACTATTTCCAAGTGACGTATTTACTCCAAAAGTTGTTAGAAAGCTACAATTTTAGTGTAAGGAGCATATACCAAAATTCATCGATCTAGCTGCTTTGGTTTTTAAGCAATCGTGTTCACACACACACCCAAACGTAATTCCAAAAGAATATACGAGAAAGTCTCGGGAAAGTCATTCCCCATTTTTCATAGATAAATATGCTTCTTATAGTTTAGAATTGAATTTTATAAAAGCATAAAAAGATGAAATCAATCAATTTGGCAATTA
The DNA here is from genome assembly GCA_023213315.1 of Euborellia annulipes. NCBI lineage: Eukaryota > Metazoa > Arthropoda > Insecta > Dermaptera > Anisolabididae > Euborellia > Euborellia annulipes. The sequence goes on from JAKCPI010019435.1 coordinate 1,123, forward strand.
TTTCAAACGATGGGAGAGCATCAATTTGCTTTTTCTAATTCGATCGGCGCCCAGAGTGCAGCCAGGGAGCCTCGCTTCACTCTCGTCTAGGCTTTTCTTCATGCGCAGATTCGCTTTTCAAAAAATTTCTATATCTCTCTTATTTTTCGTTGGATTTGTGAAAAAATGCAAAACTGGTCTTTTCAATCAATTATAAAGCTATAGACATAAATGATTAAAAATCGATTTTCCAAACAGGGGCGGATTAATGCAATTTTGTCGCGGAGGGCGTTTTTTTTTTTTTTTTTTTTTATTTAAGGATTTTGACGGCATCTATGGCCATTTAGACCCCTTTCCTATTTATTTAAATTGATTGGTAACAAATTCAATTGAAATTAAACAGCGGAAATCATAATAACTGAAAAAGTACATCAGTAAAGTACTAGTACTCTTTGATCGATTTTTTTTTTTAAACTTCGTGTTACGTCCCAAGGGAGTACCTAAAATAAATATAAAATTTCAACCTCCTAGCGCTTTTTGTTCTTGAGGTATTTTGTTCACAGACACACAGACAGACAATGTCGCGAAAACCACTTTTTTGGATTCAAGAGACCTCAAAACGTGTAGGCCTATATCCTTCAAAATCTCGACATCGAATTTTTGATATGAATCCAATATTTCTCTATATATACGTATATAGCTAAGAGAAAGTAAAAAATAGCAGTGGACACTGCTTTTTGACAAAGGTTGAAACTAAAAACAAAATATTTATTTAATTTCTTTTATTACGCTCTAAAAATAATTATAAGAATATGAAAAAAACGATTAAATAAAAAAAAAATATATTTTTGCAATATTGAAAGTGAACTTAATTTAACTGTGCTGAAAGGTTCAAAGAATTTTTTTGTCAAAAATCTCAATAATTAGGTTTTTCATTTAATAATTTAAATAAAAATATCTCTTGATTTAGACTAGTGATAGAAAGAGTGACAAGGATGGAGTTTCAGGTGGAAAAAAAGCAAAATAGCAAGACAACAAGTGGGAGGTAGCAGTGGCGTACCGAGGGGGGGGGGCGAGGGGGGCGGTCCGCCCCAGGCCCCCAGCCGGCATAGGCCCCCATATATTTATAAAAAAAAAATTTAATGAAAATTTCTCTTTGAGAGGCCCCGGGGCTCTTGCGGTTCAGGGATATACTGTATTTTAAAAATATTTTTGTGTATGGAGGAGAGGGATATTTAAAGGTGAGCACCCCCCTCCCCCCAAAAAAAAAATTCAATATAAGGCCCCCTCTTCTAGTGTCGCCCCAGGCCCCCAACTGCCTCGGTACGCCTCTGAGAGGTAGCCAAGTGACATTAATTAAAAATAATTTTATGATCTCAATTAAAATCTCAATTAAACATAAAGCATATGATATTATTATCTATTCTGTATTAAATTTCACATTGATTAAGAATCTGCAGGAAAAATTTCAATATTTCTAAAAATATGAGATTTTTTAATTAAACCATGTAGATGAGAATTAAGATTCTTTTATTGTTATTTTTGTACATAAGACATTTAAAGATATCTAATATAAAGTGTATTATCTTATAGACTCTCACGAAACATTGACACTCGCCTGATTTTATAAAAATATACATGTTCACAAATTTGTGCCGCAACAACAATGACAACTTTGTGCCTAATTAGTTTATAAGCCTACAAGGACTGAGGGTGGACGAATAAAATTTTGTCCGAAACGTCTCTTTTTTCGGCCAAAGGCTCTCTTTATTTGCTGCACCCGTACTTGCTCTCAAAAGCAACTTCTCTTCAGCTTATATAAAGTGTATTTAATAACGAATCAATAGGCCTAAACACTAATTTTATATCTTGTTTTGTTTTTTAAAAAATTTACGAATATTCATGAAAATAAAGATATGACTGTATATTAATATTATTAAATTATTAAGTAGAGTTATTAATAAAAACACTTATTTAATGTGGGCGTAGATAAACAAAAAAATTCCTATAGCTTTATAATTGATTCAAAAGACGAAGTTTGCATTTTTCCACAAATCTATGTAAAAATAAGAAAGATATATCGACTTTTTGAAAAGCGATGTTGCGCGAGAAAAAAGCCTTGCCAAGGGTTACGCGAGTTCACTTGCCTGATCTCTGAGCGCCGGTTGAATTAGAAAAAAAATTTCACACTCTTCCAGCATTTGAAATAATTGTCAAATTGATTCATTTAATCTTAAAAATGTGCAAATTTTATAAAATTTAATCGAAAACTTTATTTAATAATAGTTATAAAAATTAAAGACTGAATTTTTTAAACCTTTGAGGTACAGAAAAGGAATATAATTAAAGTTGACACAAATGGGATGAAATAAGTATTATAATTTAGTTATAAAAGCAGACCAATAATTCAAAAAAATATATTTTATTGTATACATTCATATTACTTGTCAACTTTCGATTACCGAAGGTAAGAGAAAGTTGTTTACTGTGTGACCAGTCACACCAGATATTTTGACTTATATTAAAAAACTCTTTGTGTGTGTGTCTGTCTGTCTAATTTGGATTTTTCTTAAATTTATTACCCCCAATAAAAAAAACTTCAGCAGGACATATTACGTAACCCCCCCCCCTCCCCCCCCCGAATAAAATTTCTTATACAAAATTCCAAGTTTGATATCATTTTACTTTTTTACTTTCTCTTACTTATGTATATATGTAATATATATATAGAGAGAAAGTATTGGATTCATGTCAAAAATTCGATGTCGAGATTTTGATGGATCTTCACGTTTTGAGGTCCCCTGAATCCAAAAAAGTGGTTTTCGCGACATGGTCTGTCTGTGTGTGTGTGTGTCTGTGTGTCTGTGAACAAAATATCTCAAGAACGAAAAGAGCTAGGAAGTTGAAATTTTATATTTAAGTTAGGCACCCCCATGGGACGTGACACGAAGCTTTTGAACAAAATCAGCCAAAGAGTACTAGTACTTTACTGATGCACTTTTTCAGTTTTTTTCGATTTTCTCAAAATTTGCTCCAACGATTTTTTTTAAAATTCAAAAATCAATTATTTTTTAGATGCTCTTTAAAATGTATATTCTCATTTTGCGATTGAAATCTTCTGAAGACCACTTTACTCTTGTACTCCATAGAAAAGATAGGAGAAATGGTTGCCATGGTAACAAAATATAAATATTTTCCCATACTTATAAATTTTACATCTTGAATTCAATTGTACCCTACTGCCGGGAACTAAATACATGTCGACACAAAAAATCTGGTGTGACAAGCACAGAACACAACTTTCGATTACCGAAGGTAAGAGAAAGTTGTGTGCTGTGCGCCAGTCACACCAGATTTTTTTTTTTAGTAAATTTTCCCTCGTGACTCAAATAATCACTCTTGTGAAAATCATTTTTTTTTTTCAAAAAAGGTTATAAATTCAACTTTGAATCGTTGTCACACTGAGAAACCCTCGAGTCCCCCATGTCACAATTAGTAACGTTTTGGCCAGACCTCTCTCTCCCCTAACGCGTTACGTAATATGTGGACAACCCCTAAGGTATTTATTTACAATTTATATAATATTCGTTTATTTAATAAAAATTGGGAGTAGGGAGATTGAAGGTGCTATTAAAGAGAAATAAAAAAAAAATAAAGGGTCTGAATAAGCCGAGCGCACAACTTTGCCCACCCACTACTCAAGAAAAAAATATTTGTCCCCCCCTCTAGAGCCCCTCCTGATGGTCCGATGTTATACATATTATATATCATTTTACTCGGGAGGAACTCTAGTTTCTGAATATATAAAAAAAATTATAGGTTATGTAAGAAAAAATTTTTGTCCCCCCCCTAGAGCCCCCCCCCCTAATGGTCCGATGTTTACCAAAAGCTTTTCAGTTCTTGGCCTCTACCCCTAGTTTATGGGTGCAAAATTTCAAAACAATTGGATGAATAGTTTTTGAGATTTCGGTGACGAAAAAAAATTACCACAGACATACACATACACACACACAGACATAATTCCAAAAACTTCTTAAATGGATTCTGGGGACCTCAAAACGCATTTTGGCAGCTTCAGAAAAATTTCGACTTTTTTACGATTACATTAACTTTACCTATCCAACCTACGGTTGATGGGCAAAGTTAAAAAAACTGTTTTAAAATTTTATATACAGATAAAAGGGAAAAATTCAGAGAATATAGAACGATGATCCTTTTTACTATCATTTGATTAGTTGAACGGATGGTTAGATTAAAGAAAAAAAAATATATTCTTAATTATTAAATTTTAGTTCCATGTAAATATTCTCTAGGAAATTCTAAACTCATTACAAAAAATCCGAAGCGAATTGGATGCGCGGTTTTCGAGTTATAGACATTTGATTTATCAAGATTTTATTCATTTCCAATGTTAAGTAAATCGAGGTCTTAGTTTGGCCAATTGAGGGGAGGGTGGCGAGTAGCAGGTTCCCCCACCCCTCTGCTCTGATTGTCGCGCCAGCCGCCCCTCCCCCTCTTTTCTAAGAAAAATTAAAAATAATAATTTAATAGCTTTTAAGTTAAATTTTTTTTGTTTTTTTTTTGGACATTTGGAAGAATTATAAAAATTGAAAGAGAAAAAAAAAATTAATTAAGCAGTCAGAGAATATTGTCAAATAAATGATAGTTATATATTTAGTTAGACGTAAAATCTTTCAATTCTTCATCAACACATGGTTGTTATATTTATTTGAACACAAGCGATATTATCTTAGGATAGTTAAATATCAAAGTGTAAAATTTAATTTAGGTGAAATGATTTGAGTACTTCAAACAATTTTCACAAAATATTACTGATGGACTTTTTAAAAGGGCATCTAAATAATTGATTTATATGAATTTTAATCTAAAAAGTAGCCCACGGGGCGTGGTGTAGAGGTTAGCGTGCTAACCTCATATACCAAACGTCGCGAGTTCGGACCCCAGGCAGTCCGATGATTTTATTTAAGCCATCTGGATACCAGATGGCTTAAATAAAAATGCCTGGACCCTAATATATATAAATTCATAAATAACGGTTATCGTAAATGTCTTATATGGCCTAAGTTGCCGAAAAGACAGAGTGAATGTGTGTGTGAGTGTGAGTGTGAATGAGAAAAAAAGTGTGAATGTTTAAAAAAAAAAAAAAAAAATCTAAAAAGTAAAAGATTTAAATTCTGTTACCATGGCAACCATTTCACCTATCTTTCCTATGAAGAACAAGAGTAAAGTGGTCTTCAGAAGATTTCAACGGCAAAATGAGAATATACATTTTAAAGAGAATCTAAAAAATAATTGATTTTTATTAATTAAAAAAAAAAATCATTAGATCGAATTTTGAGAAAATCGAAAAAAGTGAAAAAGTACATCAGTAAAGTACTAGTACTTTTTGGTTGATTTTGATTAAAAGCTTATTTCCACGCCTCAGGGGGGGTGTCTAACTTAAATATAAAATTTCACCCTCCTAGCTCAATTCCTTCATGCTTAAAATTGAACACACATAGGCAAGAGAATGTAAAAAAAAAAGGGGGCCGTGAGATATTTATTTGGTTCCCAACGGGGCCGCGACTCAAAAAGTTTAACAAGCACTGAACTAAAGGTCTAAAGGGATGGATTTTATTATTTAATATCTTTATTTATGATAAATAAGCATCTCTTTGATTGAAGACAAAATATTTTGAAATTTTATTTTTTTTCAAAGGATTGAATTTTTTTATAGATAAATATGCAGTCTTTTTATTCTTATAGTTGAAAAAAGTTTCGAATAAAATTTTATAAAAGCATAAAAAGATGAAATCAATCAATTTGTCAATAATTTCAAATGATGGGAGAGCATCAATTTGTTTTTTCAAATTCGATCTGCGCCCAGAGTGCAGCCAGGGAGCCTCGCTTCACTCTCGTCTAGGCTTTTCTTCATGCGCAAATTCGATTTTCAAAAAGTCGCTCTATCTCTCTTATTTTTCGTTGGATTTGTGGAAAAATGCAAAACTGGTCTTTTCAATCAATTATAAAGCTATAGACATTTTTTTATTTAACTACGACCACATAAAATGGGGGTTTATTGATTGCCTTTTACATCTTCAAATTTTAACTGCCGCCTTCATTTTCTAATTATCCTAATTTATTGCTTTTTAATTAAATAAACACGTTTAGGCCTTTATATTGATTGAATAACTTAGTATATAAAATATTCAAGCAAAAACAATCAAATTTTAGTCTCAAAACGTTCTGAAAATGATTAAAAATCGATTTTCCAATTTTATTTTGACATATTAATTTTTACTTTCTCTTAAAATTCAAAAATCAATTATTTTTTTGATGCTGTTCTCATTTTGCTTTCAAAATTGTTTGAAGACCACCATGGGCGTAACTAGAGAATTTGGCTGGGGGGGGGGGGCAGCTATCCTCGGGTAGAGAAAGTAAAAATAATCTAATTTGTGGATGGTGCTTCCATCTATTGCCCGAATTATTCACTGCGTGGCCTTTATATTATGATCTAGGGCGCTTAATTGACCAAGCATTGAATAGATAATGAATATGCCTGTCATCTGGTGGGCGTTTGTCAAACTGGTTCAACAAAGGAGCCCGCTTAGAGAATCAGTGCGTTTGTAATCGTGTGTGTGATTGTCACGAGCCTCTCTCTCTCTCGCGTTCATCTGGAATTTTTCGTGAATAAATGCAACATTCCGATGAAAATGATCTTCTCAACAGTGTTTTAATCAACGGAGCTCTGCATCTTCTCTTAAAAACGGTAAATAATAAGTTATTTTCAAATATATTTGTCAAGTCATAAAACAAGCTGTTTTGCTATCCATCATCATTATGGCGCTTTTTTTTTTTACTTTCTCTTACCTATGTATATACTGGATATTAGGGGCAGCGGCGTAACCAGCCTTTGAGGGCGGGGGGGGCGAAGCTCAACTAGGGCGCCGATTTTCCAGGGGGCTCCGCCCCTGGACCCCCTTGCTCGCCTTCGGCGAGCAATTGCCCGCCTTCGGCGGGCAAATTTCTTGCATCCAGTAATTTTCTCAGCGAATTTGTTTATATTTACATGTTTTTTAATGACACCTGTATGATTTTGTTTTGATTTTTCTTTGCTTTTACGAAAAATGTCGTTTTCTTCTGTGATTATTTCAAAAACTATTCAGTTTTCGGGAAAATATCAAAGAATAAAAACTTTTTAAAATAGAGTATTTTATTTCGACGGGCATGCAAATGAAATTTTATTTAAAAATTGCTAGACATTCGTTCATTCATTCACTAAATCTCGGGCGGGCTCGGGCGGGCCTGAAGAATGGTAAAAGCCCTTTCATTTTGAGAAAATCGAAAAAAACTGAAAAACTACATCAGTAAAATACTAGTACTTTTTGGCCGATTTTGATTAAAAGCTTATTTTCACGGTCCCGGGGGGTGTTTAACTTAAATATAACATTTCAGTCTCATAGCTCAATTCCTTCATGCTTAAAAAATAAATTTGAATGAATTTTGAATTCCAAAAAATTAAATATTAAGTTTTATACGAATCCTGAGTAAATCTCCACAGCCTTAAAACATCAAATTAAGGCTTATATATTGCAAAATAAAAAAAATTTTAATTATAAAGCCTCTATATACGTTATTTATTATTTTTGGAATTAAATTCATTTAAAATAGTAGAATTCAAGTTGTAATATAATTTTAAAAGAAAACAATCAGTTTTTTAAGACAATCGATGAAAAGAATAAGATAAAATCACATACGCTGGGCTATATTTTAGAGGCCGTAGGGCGCCTATGCCGGTTTCAGGGGGGCGCCAAGGGCTCGATGCGCCTGGGGCGGGGGGGGGCTCGAGCCCCCCCTCGCCCCCCTGGTTACGCCACTGATTAGGGGTATGACTTTTCGACTTTTTTTCCAAAATGATTTCTTGTAGTAGGAATGAAAGAACTTTTACCTATTAATGACTAAAATTACGTTTATTCCATGAAAAAGGTCACGCACATACAGCGGCGTAACTAGCCTTTGAGGGCGGAGGGGGCGAAACTCAACTAGGGCGCCGTTTTTTAAGTTGTAATATAATTTAAAAGAAAACTATCCATTTTTTGGACAATCTAAAGAAAGAATATGATAAAATCACCGTCCCTGGTCTATATCTTAGATGCCCTAGGGCGGCTATGTCGGTATTGAGGGGCGCCAAAGGCTTGATGCGCCTGGGGCAGGGGGGGGAGCGCCCACCTAGTTAAGCTACTGCGCACAAACCACTTTTAAATATTAGGTTGACTAGTCGGCATGGGCGTAACTAAAGAATTTGGCTGGGGGGCCAAGGGACCAGCCATCCTCGCTGGGGTGGGGGGGCCAGAAATCCTCCGGGGGGGCCTGGAAAGCCCCATATTTTTTCAATTTTTCTTGGGGCTGGGAGCTTTCTGGGGGGGGGGGGGGGCACTAGCCTTCTGAGGGCCGCACCCCCCCCCCTAATTACGCCTATGCTAGTCGCAGTCTTGTACAAGTTGGTATGGTATATATACCGTAAGAGAGGTGTTTAAAGCGGGTAGTTGAGTTTTAATTAGCTTAATTTGTTTAATTTGGTGTCAATTATAACCTTCGGAACGCTCTGGACAATCTCAGAGAGGGTCAAATTACTGGGATGTAGTGGGGCGGGAACGCGTGAGAACGGCGTTCCCACAGTGGTTTAACTTATTAGAAAAAAAAAATAATACAGTAGAGTCCCGTAAATCCGAACTAATTGGGACCGAGGGTCGTTCTGATTATCGGGAAGTTCAGATTAACCGGAATTGTAAGCTTGAATTAGTTAATTTTGATAATAAAGTCGTATTTATAACGTTGTAAACCGTGAATGATGCTATTTCTCTATTTTTTATAATTCGTATTTTTTAATAAAATAAAGTTCCTTTAATGTCTAATTTTCATTTATATTCTTAAAAAAAAAAAAAATCGTACGCAAAAAGAGTTCGGATTAACCGGAAGTTCGGATTAGCGAGGTTCGGATTACCGGGATTCTACTGTAATAATAACAAATAAAATTAAAATTATTTACGCTTTTTTTAAATTAAGGTAACATAGTCTTAGTTTAGCGTTCCCACCACTGGGGATCTATTATAATTACGAGACTCTTATGGTTGACCGATTTTAATAAAATCTTTAAAATAAATCTCTCATATTGCTTTTAAATAAAATCAATTATATTTCGTTAAGTCAAAATTGTTAATATTCTAAAGAGGCCTAATAAATAAATAAATAATTGGATTATTAAAAAAAAAAAAAAATCATGTTTCCTAGTCTATATATAGGCAAGCTACACGTAAAGTGGTCCAATTAAATTTCGTTTAGTGAATTTAATATACAAATAAATAATAAAGAGAGACGTAACAGGATTTTCTTTGTTTATTTGTGGCTTTTGTACAAATTGAATTTACTTTCGCTTGTTGCTCATTAGCATAAAACGATATTTAGGGGATGCAAAAAAATAAGACATCCGATATTCAATTATAAAAGCCCCGAGTTGGCAAACAATATGGAGAAATTATACACACACACACACATATATAATAATATCTCAAAAAGTTTAAATGCTTGTACCCAAAAAAAAAAAAATGTAATAAGTTTTTCCTATTTTCCAATTATTTCTTTTCCATCTCTCTCTTAAATTCATTATTATCAAAGGATTTAAGAGAAACTTTGAATAATAAAATGAAAGAGAAACTCTATTGCGGTTATTACGACTATTTATCCTTTTCCCAGCGCATTTTCTCTTGCAAAAACAAAAGGATTAGATTTGGGTCTTTTTGTTTGTATTAACTAATTTTTTTTCACTAGAATTTAAAATAATTTTCTGGCTCGTACGTGTCCAGGGGACAGAAATACAGAAATCTGCATAGCTAGTCTATTAACTAAAGCTGCATTTGCGTAGACAAAGTGTAATTTGTCATGATCTAGTGATAAAAATTTATTATTTCGAAAGATGAGTTTATATGGACCCTGTTATGCATTAGTGTGTCAAGTGCCAGCTACTGAGTTTTGAGAAAATTAACATTAAAGTTTTTTGTTTTCATTGGGTTATATATAATTTTTTTTGTCAATTGTGCAAGTAACATTAAATATAAATTTTTTTAGGACATATTTCATAAAAAAAATACTATTAATTATAGCATCCGTGCTTAACTCAATTTTTAATTTTTTTGGCACTTGACACACTAATGCGTAACAGGGTTCAAATATGATTGGTCATATTTGAGCCCCTGGACGATTTTTTTATTTAAATTATCCTGACAAAATTTGCATTAATGACGAAAATGCCTTTTTTTTTTTGTTTGTAAAAAATGAATGGACAAATAGCAAACAAGTTTCTATTATATGGACGATGAAGGAACCAAGCGCCATTAATCTAAATCTGAGAAAAGGGCATTTCATTTCCGCAATTGTAGACAAAACCAATGTCAATTACTTTTTTCTTGTTTTATAAAAAAAAAAATAATGTGATTTAACTAAAGAGGTCTTCTTTTTCCCTACAAGATGGCGGTTTTATCTCATTTGCTTGGTTCCTTCGGGCATAACATCATAGGCGTAGCCAGAAAATTTTGATGGGGGGAGGTTTCAAGTAAATTTTTTCAAAAATTTGAAAAATTTAAGATTATTTTAGGGAATTTATACATCTTTTTTTTTTTCTTTAGCTAGAGACTCTCTTAAATTTGTATTATAGAGCTTAAATATCTAGTCATAACTTGGGTCTATGGAGGGGGGTTGAACCCCCCTCCCGGCGACGCCTATGGTCTACAGTCTTTGTTTTATTTTATTGACGTTCAAATTATAAATAAATTTCACACTTTGATTATAAAAAAAGAGGATTATTTCGTTTATGGATTAAAATCCTACTAAAGTAAATTTCATTTGTGACTGAAAGTTCAGTCAATAAAATAATTTTTTTTTTTGCACTGTAGATTTAGCAAATGAGACAGCCATGTTATTTTTTTTTTATTTTATTCAAATTCATGTTGACGTTTCGGTCATCTTCAGTCCATACAAAATAAAAATATATTTAAAAAATAAATATTTTTTTATTTTTTTCTCAAACCGAAACCTAAGGTGAAAAAATAAATAAATTCATTGTTTTTGTTTGTATAGACTGAACAAGGCCTCTCAACCCCACCTATTTATTAATAGAAGAAATCACACATCTTCATTTGATTTGACTACAAATAATTTGAAATAAATAGGGATGGGGTCTAAATGGCCTTAGATGCCTAGAGACCTTAAAAAAAAAATAATAAAATAAACACTTCTTTGAAAAAAAATTTTATATTGAATAATCAAGGGAGAGTTTTATTTTTTTATTAAGTTGACAAAAAATGTCTATGTGTTGGTCATAAAAAAAAAAACTTTTTTCATCTCATTTTTACTTTTTTCAGTTTCTAGTTAAAAAAAAAAAAAAAAAAAAAAAATTTATAAATATTTGATTACGATGATAATCGAATATAAACCTTTTTTTTTTTTTTTTTAAATTACGTTGAATTTTTAATAAAACCAAGAAGATTAATAATTTGAATAATAAATAAGTTGTGTGTAATATAAAGTGAAAAATTAATTTAATAATATAATAGGCACCGCCCTCTTAAGGGGTGGATTTAATTAGAAACGTGTGTGGAAAAAAGAAACTAATTTGTAACGTTAAGGAAATTGAATATTTAAAACACTTCTTTTTTTTTACCAAAGCTATTTATTATTAATTTTATGTAATCTCCTCGATCCACGGGAGGTGGTACGATTAGTTATCATAACGTCACATGAGTGCCTGACTAGAACGCATTTGTAACGTTTGTTTTTGTTTTTTGAATGCTGGGTGTTGGTTTGTGTTCTGTCCACGATAATTTATTGAAATAGTTTCAAAAAGTACTAGCATATGAGTGGTTTAAAGCAAAAATGGAGTGCCAGAAGTCCAGACCCTCTGCGGGGACCCGGATTCTTTAAACTTTAATCATAAATTGATGAGTTTGATGGCTGTATATATTCAATTAGCAGAGGATGGGAGCCTTCCCGGGACAGAGCAGCCGAGTAAAAATAAAAACGTTATATCCTGTCGCCGACGTTTCGAGCGATAGTCACACTCATCTTCAGGGCACAGACAATTCCACTTGCCCTGAAGATGAGTGTGACTATCGCTCGAAACGTCGGCGACAGGATATAACGTTGTTATTTTTACTTGGCTGGTCTGTCCCGGGAAGGATCCCGTCCTATCCTAATTGAATCATAAATTGCTAATGAAAAATATTAAATTATTTTCAAAATTTCTAAATGCGCAAAAGAAAATTTCTTTTGAGGAGACTCTTATTCTTAATTTTTCTGAAACGGCTCACCACCATGGATGTAACTAGAGAATTTGGTTGGGTGGGGAGCCTGGAAGGCCCCACATTGTCTTAATTTGTCTTGGGGCGAGGAGCCTTCTGGGGAGGGCCCCCCGGCCGCCCCCCTCCCCTAGTTACGCCCATCCTCACCACTTAAATTTATTGCAAATATAGACGGCCCCTGTAGAGGGCCCGATATATATCAAGTAAAGTGGTGAGAGAGAAGAAACTGAGGATTTGTCTTTTAATTTTCCCAGTGACTCAACCCCCTCCAGGGGAGGGGATGGGTTTAGGGTTTTAACCCAGGAGAGACGAAAAAATTCAAATTGCTATATATTATATTTTGTACTGGTATATTACGATAATTTGTTTATAATAAAATTGAATTTTGTTTTTTTCTCTGCTCAGGCATGTAGCCAGGGGAGGGAGGTTGAGAACTTCAGGCTCTCCCCACCCCGAAATCTTCTTTTGCGAAATTTTCTTATGTTTAACTTAATTTAACATATAAATAAACCTAATGTTAACTCACCAAGACTGAAGAATTAAATATTGACCTGCACTATTCTAATAAATAGACCTACTTTGAACCTCGAAGTTTGAAATAATACATACTATAGGAGGATTTAATTTCGACTCTCGAATTTTGAATGAAATGCTATTAAATTTTTTATAATGTACACTCTCATACCAGTATTTTATAATGATAGAGTACATCACCATTCTAGTAGGCTTAGTAAATACTGTAATATAGTTTTTCTATTCCACAAGAGAAAAAAAAAGATTTTTTTTTTTTTTTTTTTTTTTTTTTTTTTTTTTTTTGGAATGGGTGCATAAGGTCCGAAGACCTATAATGACCAATAGTCACATGCAGCCAGGAAGAAAATAAAAACAAAAGGAGAAGCATAAAGGGGAAACTCAACTGCGGGAAATGAGAAGATGCCTGTTGAGGTTAGACTTGAAAGTCTGAAGATTGTAGGTTTTGGGGAAGATAGACGCAGGGAGCTTGTTCCAATCACGGGAGGTCATGGGGACAAAGGAAGAATGAAATTGTTTTGTTCTGTTAGTCGTGATCTGAACAGCATAGGGATGCTGGGAAGATGCCTCTCTTGTGTTCCGTGAATATGTTGCATTGGGTGGGATAATTGATTTTAATTCGGCAGAGCATTGACCATGGTAATACCTGTAGAAGAGAGATAGTGAAGATACTCTTCTTCTATGATCTAGTGACTGTAGGGATGCAGTAAGGGTAGAATCACCTATCAGTCTGATTGCACGCCTCTGTATGGCTTCCAAGGAGGAGAGAGCGTCTTTTGACGCCCCTCGCCAAAGGTGGGAACAATATTCAAGACACGGCCGAATTTGGGCTTTATAGAGGATTAGGAGTTGTTGGGAGGAAAAGTAACGCTTCGTTTTGAATAGGAAACCCAATTTCCTTGCGGTAGATTTAACCACAGAAGAGATGTGGTTGCTCCAGGAGAGATCAGATGTAACTGTCACTCCCAGAACAGAACACCTACTTTGTACCAGTAGCGGATCCAGAGGAGTTTCTCGAGAGGGGGGGGGGGGAATATGGTGTGAGTGGTCGCACAGCACACAATTTTTTCTTATTTTCGGTAATTTAAAGGTGCATTCTGTACTTGTGTTTACCAGAATATATATACAAATCATATTTTTAAGTATTAATATTTAAAATTTTATATTAAAAATAAAATTTTTCTCAAATCTCGGGGGGAGGGGGGGGGTAATTATCTCCTTTACCCCCCATATACCCGCCATTGCTTTATACTAATACAAAACGAAGGAAAGAGAGAGGGTGAGGCCAATTCCTATTTTTGAATGATGATTTTTATTGATTGTCCATTTAGTTTTGCATTGACAGACAGAGAACAAGCGTTGACAGGTGTCATGAAATGAGCAATGTGCATCCCATTGGATATGATACATTGATTTCACCACACTCTCTCTCTCTCTTTATATCTATATAAAAAAAAAAAAAAAAATTATTTTAATAAATAAATTGCTCTAAACCTGGAGGGACTCATTGTATATTATTAAATCAAAATTAATGTGTTATAATTTTAATGTGTATGTGTGTCGGTCCATTCAAATGAAAATAAAAAATTTTATGAATAATAATTTATTTTGTATCCAGTTATAAAAAAATTTTTTTTTTCTATTTTGTGACGTAACAATTTTAATTCTAATTAGGAATTCTTCTGTTCTCGGGGAAAATGGAAAATGAAATTCGTCCGATTTATGGTCGTATTTTTTTTTTTTTGTCTGCGTGAATACTAAACAGCAACAAGCATTCTTTGCTATTAATCCAAAAAATAAAGAGAGAGAGAGAGATGATAATTAAATTTTTCCACGCTTTAGAAATAATTGAATTTTACCAAGTTTACTATTACTCTGTTTATTAGAGGGTAAATATTG
>JAKCPI010019436.1:0-11601 GCA_023213315.1 Euborellia annulipes
AGTTTCATCAGAGGTCACAATACGATTCAGAAAATCTGGGAGGAAAGCGGTTTGATGACAATGCAGCGGTAGAGGAGTTCGTGTGCAACTGGCTGGCCACGCGTCCTCCTTCATTCTACAGTTACGGCATCAAAAAAGTTGCCAAATCGATGGCAAAAGTGTGTTGGAAATGCAGGAGACTACGTAGAAAAATGAGGTGAGGGTTTTGCATTTTTTTTGTTAATTCAATAAAATTGTAAAAAAAAATTCCGGTTTATATTTGATCCACCCTCGTATTTATTTTGGGCTGGGACTGTCAGCTGGCAGTTTCGATGGTCACTATCCCATGATAATATTGAAGAAGAATGTGTGTTCTGATCAAACCGAGATACGTGAAAGAAGCCATCAAGATAGAGAAGGCACCAGGATTTGAAGATATTCTACCGATATATGTTAAATCGCTAACAAGCATAGAACTAGCGACTCCTTGTTTACTAGACTGTTGCGCTTACACTTTCGGCTACCAGACACTGTTGACATAAATAAAATTATCCAAACTTATAGAACTCGGAAATCTTGATAGTCTTCAAAGTCGATTTATTTGAGTGTTCTTAAGTAGTGCATCGTACTGCTTTAGGAAATTGATGTCCAGATACTAATCTTCAAATCCTATGAGTTTGAAAAAAATCGGTGACCTACCACCTGTGGGAAGTTCTTGTAAGACTTTTTCACTTTCTCTTACCTCTACGTATATATGTTAATATATATAGAGAGAAAGTATTGAATTCATTCCATTCGATGTCGAGATTTTGATGGATATACACTAGGGTGGTCGCAAAAAATTGATGTTCGAATATCTTTGGCGGGAACCTCTAGAAAGTTGCCAAATTATGTAAAAGTGAGATAGGGAAAGGATGAGCGTGATCGAATAACCCTAAGACCTGCCTCAACGGGCCTGGAGTTTAGTAAAATGATGGAGACATATCAAGGGTAGCATTGTCTAAACTTTTAAATCATTTGTGGTATTTAAACCAAGAGCAGGTTGCTTTTGCTTTTTTTGATAATACTTTAGTTAAACAAATCAAAATCAACATGACTACAAAACTATTGTCTTTTGAGTTAAGCAAGCATAGTAATGGTCAACTCATTGATCAAAGTGAAGCAAACATACAAGACGAAAGGATAGTGAAAGCCAAAATTGATGCGAACGAAATTCATTCTTTTTTGGACAAAGAAGTAGATTACTTCATTAGGCCACAAACATTCAACTTCTTTAAAGCCGGCCAATCACGATCGCTCCATCCGTCCAAATGGAGCGATGTCACTCAAAAAACTGACCGTGAGTAGGGAAAAACAAATGGATGACGTGGAGTGATAGGATGAGTTGGTAATCCAATCAGTCCAAAATCCAGTTTCGTCAAGCCATCCGTCCATCACTCCAACTGATTGTAATTGGGGAAATTCACGTGGAGCGACGCCAAGCCATCGCAGCAGCAGTTAATAACCCAACAGAAGCCAATAAAAGTAAATCTGTATCCATATTAATGCAAAATAGGTTATAAGAACAGCACACACACTCGATAAAACACCTACTGGATGTGGAGTGACCGTGAATGGGGGTAATTTTTTTGGATATAATCCAAAAGGATGTCATCCATTGGATGACATTCATTTGGAGAGATCGTAAATGGCCGATTTAAAAGGTATAACATTGCGACACATTTCTTACATTCCGATCCTGATGTCTGGAATAAAGACGTCGATTTTTTGAAGGGACATGAATTTATCAAACGCCTCAGGGTTGTAAACGATACAGCCGAAAGAGCTATCAAATTAATCGAAGAGTACAATAAGAGCATTACAAAAGATGAAGAGCAAAAGCAGTATGTTTTTATTCCCGGACACACTGAAATCTTACCTCACAAAACCTCTACGACCTACTTGATTCTAGTGACTCAATGTGACTAACCTTTGTTTTAATGTTTGTAGTAATTACTTTCAATGTTTTTACAATTTATAATAAATAGTAGATTCGCAAATGTTTTTATTTTCTTTTTACTTTCTCTTACCCTATATTTTTATATTGGACTCCTTCGACTCCTTCATTTCACCTACCTGGCAACAAATATAATTAATTAGAAACATTGTATTTGAAATATTTGAGGCTCAATAAGACAAAATTAGTTGATAATCATATTTCTAAATTATAAAAGTTAACTAATGAGAAATTTCACATTTCTTACCTTTAGTCAAATCTATGAGTCTTGTCTATGAAAACAGATACAGCTTCGGATATGTACGTTTGGAAAGAAAGTCGTGGCAGTTAAAATAGAAGCCAGTTACATTCTCTACATATAGAAAGCTCATGTTCTCATGATAAACTAATCTAGTATTATAGCAGAAATTCCCAGATTTTTTTCGAAAAATCTCAATTTTTCAAGATTTCAAGGCCGATGAGGCAGGTCTTAACGTTATCCGATCGAGCTCAAACTTTAACAATCTACTTTTTACACCAATTGTCAACTTTTAAGAGGTTCCCGCCGAAGATACAGCCAAAAGATTTTTCTCCCCTTATACCTTGCAACGACCCTAATATACACGTTTTGAGGTCCCATAAATCCAAGAAAGTGGTTTTCGCGACTTGGTTTGTCTGTGTGTCTGGGTTCAATTTAAAGCATGAAGGAATTGAGCTAGGAGGTTAAAATTTTATATTTAAGTTAGGCAACTCCCTAGAGCGTGAAAATAAGCTTTTTAATCAAAATCGGCCAAAGAGTACTACATGTAGTACTTTACTGATGTAGTTTTTCAGTTTTTTTCAATTTTCTCAATGTCGCGAAAACCACTTTTTTTTATTCACCGGACCTCAAAAAGTGTTTATTATACACTTTTTGAGGTCCCATGAATCCAAGAAAGTGGTTTTCGCGACATGGTCTGTCTGTGTGTCTGGATTCAATTTAAAGCATGAAGGAATTGAGCTAGGAGGTTAAAATTTTATATTTAAGTTAGGCAACTCCCTAGAGCGTGAAAATAAGCTTTTAATCAAAATCGGCCAAAGAGTACTAGTACTTTACTGATTGTAGTTTTTTTCGATTTTCTCAAAATTCGCTCCAACGATTTTGATTAAATTTCAAAAATCAATTATTTTTTGGATGCTCTTGACAATGTATTATTCTCATTTTGCCATTGAAATCTTCTGAAGAACACTTTAATCTTGTACTTCATGGGAAGGATAGGAGAAATGGTTGCCTTGGTAATAAAATATAAATATTTTCCCATGTTTATAAATTTGACATTCAAATATATCGGCGGAAACTAAATATATGTTGACACAAAAAATCAGGTGGGACAAGCACAGCGCACAACTTTCTCTACACTACTCCACAACTCCTCTATTAGACTTTGACGATAACCGTTGATAAATTGATATATATATATATATAGATCTATATATTGGGGTCCAGGCCAAGGGCGGATCCAGAGGTGTTTCTCGGGGGGGGTAATCTGGTGTGACTGGTCGCACAGCACACAATCTTTTCTTAATTTCGGTAATTTAAAGGCGCATTCTGTACTTGTTTGCCAGAATATAAATACAAATCAAATTTTTAAGTATTAATATTTAAAATTTTACATTAAAAATACATTTTTTTGCGAAAAAAGTATTTTTTTTTAAATCTCGAGGGGGGGTAATTTCCCTTTTACCCCCCCCCCCTGTATCCGCCCTTGGTCCAGGCATTCTTATTTAAACCATTTGGTATCCAAATGGATTTATTATTATTAGTGAGTATATTTTCTTACTGGGGATAAAGTGACTCCAGGTGCCCCTGGAATCAAAACCCGGGGCAAAGTTTTCCTTTAGGTAACAACATGGAGGCAATGGCTAAGCCGGCTAAGCTTAGGATTACGGAGTCCGAAGTCTCAACACGACTCGGGTTCGGATCCAGCTTGCCGCAAATAATTCAACCATCCTGCCGAAGTCTCCTCTTAGGGTAGGTAGGGGATAGCCCCACCGTGGTATCACAAAGGGCCTAATTGGCCTAAGTGTGTTCCCTCTCTGGGAACAGCCACTTCAACCTAACCTAACCTAACCTAGGTAACAACATATTAAAAATAAAAGTTAAAACAAATAATTTCTATTTTAAAAATCATTTAAAAGTCTTTTTAGTTTCAGCAATTTACAATATTTATTTATTTTTATATTAACAATACAACAAACTTTTATAATATCCATAGCTATGTAATTTATCATAACTGTCTGCGTTTATTAATTTTATATTAAAATTATTATTTTTAATAAACTTATTGATATCTGAGAAATTGAATTTTTTATTCTTTAGAGGCAAAACGATCTGTTCTAAGTAATGACACCTTCTAATAATTTGTTCTAAACTATTTTGAGTGAAATTACATGTACAATAAATTTGTAGAAATTTAATTGTTTTAAAAGCTGCAATTAACTTCTCGTGATCATTGGGTGAAATGAGCAAATGAGCAATTTGTACAATTTCAAGCGAAGTAAATCGTTTTAAAATCGTGGTTAAATCAAAAGATTCAAGTAAAATACTGAAATATTTAAGTTTGGTATGAGTGAACCCATCATTAGGTACTACTAAATTAAGGGAATCAAGAAGGCCAAGATATTCTAAATTTGGACAGAGTGTTAAAACACTATTCAAATCTACGTTGTCAATTCGAAATATTAATGATTGCAGTTTTGACCCACATTTTTCTAGTACATTCATCATTTGAACATTGGTAGAATAATGTAAAGCAAGGTGTTTCAAATGTTGAAAATTTGGTATAAAACTTAAAATTGAATTTGTAGCTGTTGCCGAACAAATTGAGTTAGCCTCGGGAAAAATTGTAAAAAGATTTTGTATGGATTCTAAACGTTCAGCACGAAAATCGTATGGAATTTGTTTAGTGGAAAGTAAATTTAAACAAATATCATTAATTTGAAAAATTTCTAAATTTGGCAATTTTTCTAATAGATTTTTCGGTGAAATTGATTCTATAGAAAAATGAACCAATGAAGGACCAGATATTCTGATAACACGGAGGGATTCGTGTTTCGGCCATGTTTCAATATAGAAATATAATTGATTTAAATATTGTACTGACCATTCTACTTCCTCTAATGCGGGGCAAAATTTTAGAATATTATTCAAAAAAGGAAAATAATTGAGATTAGTGTCTTTTACTATTAATTTTTTTAAAAATGGAAAGCATTTCAAAAAATTTTCGAAAGAAGGATCCAGAAAATATTTACAATTTACTTCCAAAATAACTATTTTTGGGTTTTTCATTTTTATTAATATCATGACTTGGTTAATATAATCTGAAAATCTAGTATTTTGATTGAAATAGTGAAAAGAATAGAAAGGATAGAAGCAAAACGTCCTTGTCCTTTCAGATAGCATAAAACAAATTGTTTTAAACATCAAATCTCCGTTTTTTCGTTCACTGAAGTGCAATAACAAATCATTCATAAATTTGTCAACAATAAAACTAGGGAGACGCAAATATTTTTTTGAAAATCGAAATATTCTTCAGAATTGCATGAAGCGTCAGAGGAGAGAAAGTCGATTAATTTGGTCTGGAATTCTTTCTTGATGAGGTTGTGAAAAGAGACTGGCGATGGCATTTTGATGTTGGTGAGATCTGAAAAAAAAAAAAAATTAATACAATTATTGTTTGTTTTGTAATTAAAGAGATCTTTGTTATCTATGAGACTACTCTCGAAATGTGTGTATACATAGGCGCCGGAACTAGGGAGGGGATCCAGGGTCCCCCCTGTCATCCTATAGGAGGGGGCAGAGCGGGGCAATATGTCTTCTTTTATTTCATTTATTTTTAAAAATGATACATTTTTACTTTTGAAAAATAAAATCTTCTAAATTAAAAAAAATTAAAAGTGTAAGAAATTAATTTTTTTCCAAAATATTTTATACTATAGTATTTCCAATTTCTAAAAACATTTTATATTGATATGATATATGTATTGCTCCATGTCTGCAGTTGGTATAATTAAGTAGGTGAAGATTAAAATAGCAGATGTAAATATTATATTTTTATTAATTGAATCTTTTGGCGATCGATTTCGTCTTTTGTGACTTCATCAGGCCAGCTGGAAACAAGATATTTAACATAATTTGACAAGAGTAATATATTATATAAACTTTTACATAACAAATTTTTTAATTAAACACTTATTATAATAGCAATAAATAAAGTATATATATTATGAACCATATATATGCATGTAGAACATATGAAAGATTATGATGCGCTTGCCATTCCGAGAATTCATCTTCCTTAACACATCCCTCTCCAAATAATGTTTTTCAAAAAGTATAAAAAATAAAAAAGAATATGATTCATAATATATATACTTTATTTATTACTAGAGACCGGATTTTAAGCAAAATGCTTATTGCTGAATTTTATAAGCAGCCATTAGATATTTAATTTCTAGGCGAATTACGAAAAATTAAGCGTATTGAGATTACATTTTTTATGCTTTTTTTGCTTTTTTTGAGTTTTCATGCTTTTTTTGCCCTTTGTGCATATTTGAACTTATTTTACGAATATTTATAATTTTTTTTTTTTTTTTTTATTAAAAAACACAATTTTTTCCCATTCACACACGCATACACAAGGGACGTATATAAGGGGGGGGGGGGCGAGGGACCCCGGCCCCCCCTCCGAAATTTTCCAAATGCATATACAATACATATAAGGGGATATACAGACATTAGCGGATCTCGGCCACCTCGAAATGTTTGATCGGCCCCGCAGTGCGAAAAAATATAGCCCTGTAAAAAATTTTTTTTCTGCAGGGCGAAAAACAAATGGGAAAATGTTCTGCGGAGCGGCAAAATTTTCGTGTGGAAAACTTTTGGCTCCGCAAAAGGGGAAATGTTCCGCGGGACGGCAAAAATATCGTGTCTCTTAAAAAAAAAAGGTAAAATGATTTTCGCAGGGCGGGGCGGAAAAAATTTAGTTTATTTAAAAAAAAATTCCGTAGAAAAATTTTTGAGTTTAGGCCCCCCTCCCGAAAAAAAAATTTTCTATATACGCCCATGGCCTACGCACAGTCTTTTTGGCAACTTAGGCCATTTAAAACTTTAAACAATACTCGTTATTTGTAAATATATCTATTGCGGGTCCAGGCATTCTTATTTAAGCCAAGTGGCTTAAATAAAATCATCGGACTCCATGGGACCCTTGGTATACAAGGCAGGCGCTCTACCAACTACACCAAGCCCGAGGGCTATACAATTTTTAAAAATAATTTAAAACATTATTCAGCAAAATATAAAGCAAATCCTTCGGCAACTGCGCAAATCGCGCCTTCCCTACTCTGACTCGAGCCCCCTGGGACCTCTGGACCCCCTACTGCGGCGGACCCTCGCAGGGGGGTAATCTGGTGGGTCTGGCCTCACACCAAGGGCGGGTACGAGGGGGGGGGGGGGGTAAAGGGGGTAATTACTCCCCTGAGATTTAAAAAAAATACTTTTTTTCGAAAAAAAAATCTATTTTTAATGTAAAATTTTAAAAATTAATACTTAAAAATTTGATTTATATTTATATTCTGGCAAACAAGTACAGAATGCGCCTTTAAATTACCGCTGTGCGATCAGTCACTCCAGATTACCCCCCCCCCCCCCCCCGAGAAACACCTCTGGATCCGCCACTGCCTCACACTTTCGGTAATTTAAAGTTGCATTCTGTATTTGTTTACCCGAATATAGGTATATACAAATAAATTTTTTTTAATTTTTAAAATTTTTAATTAAAATTAATTACATCCTTTACCCCCCCCCCCCCCACTTGTATCCGCCATTAGAATGAGTAGAAATTGCTTATGAGATGCTTTTTTTCAATTTTTATGCTTATTATTTTTTTTTTTTTATTTCGCCCGTTTAGCCACGCACCATTGGGCCAAAGCATCTACAAAATAAAATACATAAAAAATATATATTAATACAAAAATAAATACATAAAAATTAACACCAACCATTTTTTTATGCTTATTTAAAACTTTTTATTCAAGATTTTTATGCTTTTTTAAGCACTTTTTTTCCATTTTTTTATGCTTTTTTGTCCGGTCTCTATTTATTACTATTATAATAAGTGTTTAATTAAAAAATTTTTTATGTGAAACTTTATATAATATAGGCCTATTACACTTGTCAAATTATGTTAAATATCTTGTTTCCAGCTGGCCTGATGAAGTCACAAAAGACGAAATCGATCGCCAAAAGATTCAATTAATAAAAATATAATATTTACATCTGCTGTTTTAATCTTCACCTACTTAATTTTATATTGAATTAAAAGAAGAAAATTAAAAATACCGTATTTATTTCCTTCAAATAGTATAAATATGGCCTTCAAAAATTTTTGATAAAATCACTAACAAATTTTTTAAAATTTTAATTTTATTAAAAGTGTGATTTTATTTAAAATTTTTAAAGCTTTATAGTAGATTTGTTTTTGTTTTATACTATTTGAACATATTAAATTATTTTAATTTTCTAAATTTTTTCTTTATTTTTGCCCTCCCCCCCCTGATTCAAATTCGTTCCGGCGCCCTGTGTGTATAGAATAAATTGCAATCAATTCAACAAAATCTCTTTGTTTTATTTTTAGAAATATTATTGGCTTGATTTATTTCATTCAAATGATTAATTTTTTAAGGTTGTTCGGATAGTACCCCGTAAGGCATAAAAGAATCTAAATTTTTTTTTTTAATAAAATGAAAAATTTGAATACATAAATTCATTATTATAATTTAGTCTTGACCTATCATTGTATTAAGTTAATAATTTAATTACCAAAAATAATAAATGAATGACTTTTGACTCAAGTCACGTGTGTTTGGTTCTCTGGGTTTTAATAAAAATTATATGTTATAAAGACTAAATAAATTATTTCCTATATGTATGTCTAACATATACAAAGACTGTATATGTTTGTCTTTATACAAGTTATTATATAAAGACTGAATAAATTGATTTGGGCATAAGCAATGCAACATTCTATTTATCTTGTTCAATAAAATTGCTTGAAAATCGTAAGCAGAAACTTAAAATCAACAAAATTTTTTGTAAAAAAAATCGAAAATCGATTTTTTAGGCATTTTTCAAAATCGATTGTTCGATTTCGATTTTAAAATAGACTAATTGAAAATATATTCAGCCTCCGAATCTACCAACCCTAATTCAAATCGTCTTAAAAGACGATGATGTCATCATATATTACAAGTTTCTTTGGTATTGTATTTTATTTTTATAAATAGGCCTATATAATGTATTTAAGGTAAAGGCACCAGTAATGGACCATGCACTAGTAATGGACCTTTTGGCAGAGATTTTGATAAAATAAGGATTAGGTATTTTTTGCAGCGTTGATTTTATATGTATATTCAAGTTACGTTATCTGGCTTCTTGTTCTTGCAGTTTGCGCATGCTCGCTTCATCACTTTATCATTTTATCGCATTTTATTTCCAGCGTTTTGCAAGACATACTATACATTGCTCTTTCCTAGTCATTTTGGTTAAGGATCGCTGGCTGTCTATATTAAAATATTAACCAACCACAAAATATTTAAAGGAAAGTTTATATATATATTTATTCTTAGAATAATAAACTAGGATAATAGTCGATATTTTACTATGTAACCTTATCTTGAACAGTAGGGAGGGGGTGGTCCATTACTGGTATGTTAATCTTACAGATTATCTAGAAATGGACCGGGGCGGTCCATTTCTGAATTAATTAGAATTTTTTATTTTTGTTTTATAATGTTAATTATGATGTTCTGGAAGCCAGTAAATTATGTAGACCTAATAGTTATAGTGCTAACTAACCGTATTTCAGTAGTAGACCCCATGGTCCACCATTAGTTTAAGATATGGTCCACTAATAAAATGCAAAAATGAAATGGCCAAAATGAAAAAAATTAACTAAAAATAAAAGGCAAGATGATCAATATAACATGTCCAAAAATCTACGGGTTAAATATCTGAAAGATGGCTTAGAATTTATAGAGGACAAAATAGGCACAGATAAAATAAACTCATTTGTGCCAACATGCAGTCCATGGTCCGGAGATCCTCATGACTTATCTTTATACTTATTTTGGAAGAAAACTAAAATAGAGCTAGATTCATCCACCAAGTCAGCACTGAAGAGAGAGAAACTGATGTACTCTTGGAAGAGCCGATATTAGAGGAAAGGCCTTCATGTAATGAGTTCACTGTTTCTGAGTCACTGATGCAAAGTATTGAAGCATCAGAAAGAATACTTTCGGTGGTTTCAGGAAAGCTTTCCCAGGAATATTTAAAATAGAATTTGAAGAAAAAGCAAGATCTTGAACAGTTGAAGATAGAAAAAGCTACTGAAAGGAAATTAAAGAATGAAGAAAATTCAAGCGAAAAAGAGCTCTTGAAAAAAGTACATTTAAACAGATAATATATTTTATATACCTCTATATTTTTTACTTTCTCTTACCTATGTATATATGTAATATATATATAGAGAGAAAGTATTGGATTCATGTCAAAAATTCGATGTCGAGATTTTGATGGATCTTCACGTTTTGAGGTCCCCTGAATCCAAAAAAGTGGTTTTCGCGACATGGTCTGTCTGTGGGTGGGTGGGTGGGTGGGTGTTCAATTTTAAGGATGAAGGAATTGAGCTATGAGGCTGAAATTTTATATTTAAGTTAAACACCCCCGGGACCGGAAAAATAAGCTTTTAATCAAAATCGGCCAAAGTGTACTAGTACTTTACTGATGCACTTTTTCAGTTTTTTTCGATTTTCTCAAAATTTGCTCCAACGATTTTTTTTAAAATTCAAAAATCAATTATTTTTCAGATGCTCTTTCAAATGTATATTATCATTTTGCAATTGAAATCTTCTGAAGACCACTTTACTCTTGTATTTCATAGGGAAGATAGGAGAAATGGTTGCCATAGTAACAAAATATAAATATTTTCCCATACTTATAAATTTTACATCTGAATTCATATGTTCCGTACTGTCGGGAACTAAATATATGTAGACACAAAAAAATCTGAATTGACATAAGCACAGTACACAACTTTCAGATTACCGAAGGTAAAGAAAGTTGTGTGCTGCGCAGTCCCTGGTTTCCTCTAGAACATCTTCTATACTTATTTATAAAGAGAGAGAGTGAAATTTGTTTGTATGTAGGGGCCTAAGCTCAGAATTTACTATTTTTCCAAAGCTTTGGGGGGGGGCACATGCCTTCCCCCCCCCCCTGGCTTTATTATGCCGTTTTATTCCATTTATCCTCATAGTCATTTAATCTAACAAGTTAAATGGCTAAATTAAAATTAATTGATAGGGTCTACTGGCGCTGAACATGGTCTATTATTAGGTTTTAGACGGTCCACTACTAGCTCCAACGAATTAAGATGGTTTTATATTTATTTATTTAAAATGGAAAACTTTATAAAAGTGTATCTTATATATTCTTAATAAAAAAGTATCAGTGAATAATTTAAGCCTTCCACCAACAGTTTCTTTATTAAAATAAAAATTCTGTGCTGAAAAGTAATAAAAAATTTTCTTAAATGGTCCACTACTGGTGC
>JAKCPI010019437.1:0-16452 GCA_023213315.1 Euborellia annulipes
TATTTCTGTAAAAAAACTTTAAATTATATGTATCATTATTTTTGTAAAAAACAAAATATAATTATTAATTATAATTCATCTACAGTATTTTTGGGAACATACCCGTACTTTAAATAAAAATTCATTTTGTAAAATAAGAAAAAAAGATTGCCCTCGGACTTGGTGTAGAGTGCTATACCGAAGATTAAGGGTTCAAAAACTAGGTAGTCCAAAGATTTTATTTAGCCCATTGGATGGCAAATGGATTTAAATAAGAATGCCTGGACCCCAAATAGACAATTTAAACATACGATGTATCGTTAAAAGTTTAAAATGGCCTAAGGAGCTGAAAAGACTTTGTTAAAGTGAGTGTGAGTGGGAAAAAGTTTGAGTGTTTAAAAAAAAAAAAGAAAAATTAAGTAAAATCAAACAAACTCAGTAAAATGTGGTGTGACTGGTCGCAGAGCACAGCATTTCTTACGTTTGGTAAGAAAAAGTTGTGTTAAGCTGTCCCACCAGAGTTTTAGTCGACATATGTTTAGTTTCCGCCAGTATATGCCTAAAATTTAGGATGGATTTATGAGCATGGAAAAATCTTGTTACCATGGCAACCATTTCACTTATCTTTCCTATTTTAGCGAAGTACAAGAGTAAAGTGTGTCAAACAATTATGAGAGCTTAATGAAAATATACATATTTTAAAAAAGCATCTACAATAATTGGTCAAAATCCGCCAGTTAGATAGAATTTTGAGAAAATCGAAAAAAAAAAAACTGAGAAAAGTGCATCAGTAAAGTACATTTTGGCCTTTGATTCCGATCAAAAGCTTATTTTCACGCCTCAGGAGAATACCGACCTTAAATATAAAATTTCAAGTTGAGATTATTTTGTTCACAGACAGACACACCCACAGACAGCAGACCATGTTGCGAAAACCACTTTAGGATTTAGGATTAGGGGACCTCAAAACGTGTATATCCATCAAAATCTCATGGAATTTTTGACATGAATCCTATACTTTCTCTCTACATATATTAACATATATAGAGGTAAGAGAAAGTAAAAATGTTTATTTTCGGATTCTTAGGGCTCTAAAGTAGAGAATCATCAAAATTTTGAGACCGAATTTTGAACTCAATTGCTGGGTAAGTAAAAAAAAAAAAAAAATACTTTCTCTCAAAGGGTTCTAATGCATCTATTTTTTGGTCTTTAGAAACATTATTCAAAACTTTGTCTTGTTAAAATTTCAGCTACTTTTACTTTCTCTTACCTCTATATATATGTTAATATATAGAGAGAGAAAGTATTGGTTTCATGTCAAAAATTCGGATGTCGAGATTTTGATGGATCTTCACGTTTTGGGGTCCCCTCGAATCCAAAAAGAGGTTTTTCGTGACATAGTCTGTCTGTCTGTCTGTGTGTGTGTGTGTGTCTGTGAACAAAATATCTCAAGAACAAAAAGAGCTAGGAGGTTGAAATTTTATATTTAAGTTTAGGCACCCCCATGGGACGTGACACGGAAGCTTTGGAACAAAATCAGCCAAAGAGTACTAGTACTTTACTGATGCACTTTTTCAGTTTTTTTCGATTTTCTCAAAATTTGCTCCAACGATTTTTTTAAAATTCAAAAATCAATTATTTTTTAGATTCTCTATAAAATGTATATTCTCATTTTGTGATTGAAATCTTCTGAAGACCACTTTACTCTTGTTCTTCATAGGAAAGATAGGAATTTCTCCTATGGTTGCTATGGTAACAAAATATAAATATTTTGCCATACTTATAAATTTTACATCTTGAAAATCGAATGTACCGTACTGTCGGAAACTAAATACATGTCGACACAAAAAATCTGGTGAGACAAGCACAGTACACAGCTTTCGATTACCGAAGGTAAGAGAAAGTTGTGTGCTGTGCGCCAGTCACACCAGATTTTTTTTGAGATATTTTGTACAAAAACCAAAAAAGTTAAAAAATTGTCTCCAACCATGAAATAAAATTATGCCTGACATCTTTTTAAAATTTTATACTGATAATAGAAAGGTAAATCGAATCGAGAAAGAGAGAGGTCTTGCAGATGAACTCTACGGCAGCAGAAACAGTTGCGGTCACTTCCTGGATGGGTTGGCAGCCACCGGAGCGACTCCTCAAAGCTTACACTCTGCTCTGCATGCAGATCAAGAGAGAAGGAGAGAGAGGAGCGACTAACATGCATTCCTTGGCGTTCGGCCCTCTTGGGTGCTGCTCAGCAAAAGGAAAAAAACGACGACAATCTCCTGAAATTCAGTATCTTTATGGGTTGACAAGAAGTTGCCAAAGCCAAGTGGCCATTTATCAGTATGCGATCTTATAAATAAATCTATAAAATTCTAAAAAACAAACAAACAGTTCCTTAAATTTCTATACTTAAATATAAATTTTGATACTTTATGAGAGAATTAAATTTAAATTTATTATTTTGTCAATTTTTACTTTCTCTTACCTATGTATATATGTAATATATATATATAGAGAAAGTATTAGATTTATGTCAGAAATTTTTTTGATGGATATACACGTTTTGAGGTCCCCTGAATCCAAAAAAGTGGTTTTCTGTCTGTGTGTCTGAAAACAAAATACCTCAAGAACGAAAAGAGCTAGGAGGATTAAATTTTATATTTAAGTTAGATACCCCCCCTGGAACGTAAAACGAAGCTTTTGAACAAAATCGGCCAAAAAGTACTAGTACTTTACTGATGCACTTTTTCAGTTTTTTAATTTCTCTTACCCTATATATGAAATATATGGAGAAAGTATTGGATTCATGTCAAAAATTCGATGCCGAGATTTTGATGGATCTTCACGTTTTGAGGTCCCCTGAATCCAAAAAAGTGGTTTTCGCGACATGGTCTGTCTGTGTGTCTGTCTGTGAACAAAATATCTCAATAACGAAAAGAGCTAGAAGATTGAAATTTTATATTTAAGTTAGGCACCCCCATGGGACGTGACACGAAGCTTTTGAACAAAATCGGCCAAAGAGTACTAGTACTTTACTGATGTACTTTTTCAGTTTTTTTCGATTTTCTCAAAATTTGCTCCGATTTTTTTTTAAATCCATAAATCAATTATTTTTTAGATGCTCTTTAAAATGTATATTCTCATTTTGCGATTGAAATCTTCTGAAGACCACTTTACTCTTGTATTTCATAGAAAAGATAGGAGAAATGGTTGCCATGGTAACAAAATATAAATATTTTGCCATACTTATAAATTTTACATAGTGAATACGATTGTTCCGTACTGTCGGGAACTAAATATATGGCGACACGAAAAATCTGGTGTGACAAGCACAGAACACAACTTTCGATTACC
This sequence comes from Euborellia annulipes, assembly GCA_023213315.1. Lineage (NCBI taxonomy): Eukaryota > Metazoa > Arthropoda > Insecta > Dermaptera > Anisolabididae > Euborellia > Euborellia annulipes. The sequence continues at coordinate 3,331 of JAKCPI010019437.1, forward strand.
GAAGGTAAGAGAAAGTTGTGTGCTGTGCGCCAGTCACACCAGATTTTTTTTTCGATTTTCTCAAAATTTTCAACGATTTTGTTTAAAATTCAAAAATCAATTATTTTTTTTAGATGCTTTTTAAAATGTATATTCTCATTTTGCCCTTGAAACTTTCTGACGCACACTTTACTCTTGTACTTCATAGGAAAGATAGGAGAAATGGGTTTCGATGGTAACAAAATATAAATATTTTCCCATACTTATAAATTTTACATCTTGAATTCTAATATATCGGCGGAAACTAAATATATGTCGATACGAAAAAATATGGTGCGACCAATCACATTAGATTTTTTTTAAATATAATTTCTCAACAAGTCACGTACAAGTGCCGTAACAAGAGGGGGGGGGGTGTAGGGGGCTATGGCTCCGGGCGCATTAAAGAAGAGGGCGCTGGCTGCGTTTGTATTTTTACAAAAAAAAATTGTATTCTTCATAATAAAAATTCTAGTGAAGTCAAAAAATAACAAACTAATCTAAAAATAATATATTTTTTTATTATTAGAAGTAATATTTGAGGGGGGGGGGCGTTGGTATTGGCCTAGAGGCGCCAAAACTTAGTGGCGACATAAATATATAATAAAATATAATTTTTTTTTGATGGAGGGGGGGGAGCTCAAATTATAATCTTGGCCGAGGGCGCAAGTTTTTCTTGCGGCCCTGCAACAAGTTGGCTCCCGATCTGAGCCATCATTATATTAATAAAATAAAGGGTCGGATAAGCCGAGCGCACAACTTTGCCCACCCATTATTCAAAGAAATAACGCAATGCCGAATCCTTTTCGGCATTTGGCATCCAAATATTTGCTGCACCCGTACTTGCTCTCTTCCATTCCGGAAAATTTTATATTTCCTCAATATATCAGAAAAATCTCGGCTAGACTTGTTATATACCCTAGTCAGTCACTTTGTATAATAATTTCTATTTAATGAATAAAACCTGAAAGGTAAATTTAAATTTCATGGCTTCTGCTTTCTAATAAAGCGTATTAGTTTAAATTAGTAAACGCTATCTAATTAGTATATACATGTAGTAAGATATGCTGTTTTAACCAACTTTAGTAAATAAAAACACAACAGATAAGTTAATAGCAGAGAAAATATTAATATTATGCCTGGGACAAACGAGCCGCGTCTGAATTGATGAGAGTCATTTTGGCTCTAATGAGGCAATGAACTAAGAAATAGTAAAAAATAAATTATCATTTTGAAAATATTGATAGCTAAGATCACAGGGACTTTTTATAATTTTCTATGGTTCAGTCTCTCAATGATTGTGAAGATACCGCGCTCAAGGAATAGATTCAATAAAATAGCGAGAGGATTAAATTTAATATTATAAGAATAAAAATTTGAGCCGGAACATGATAAAGTTAAGAAGATTGAGTAGCTGAGAGAGTTCTGCTCGATCTAATCAGAAATATCAACCAATTAAATTATAGAAATAATTATAGTTTCATTGGGATATATAGAAAAAAAAAGAAAGTAAAATTGATGTCAAAAAAGACACAAGACTTTCTTTCCTATGCAACGTATATATAACTTTTATATAATAATAAACCTTTTTCGTTTGAAATCATATTGTGAAAAAATCAAAATATTTCGCATAATATTAACATTAAAAACAAAATAGTTCTAGGGTGAGAGAGAGTGGAGTTAGTAATATTTCATTTATTGATATAATATGGCTTTCTTGATGAAGTTCTCCCAGGATTTGGACCATCTTCAGAGCGTCAGTGGAAAAGAATTCACAACAAAATCATATAATACACAGTCAAACACAATTATAAATTTAATGAATATTTACCAAAGGGGCTGTCTGTATAAATATTAAGCTAGTAACATATTGAATAAATGTAATGATTAAAGTTTAATGAAAAAGTTTTTTTTTTTTTTTTTTTTTAACATTCACACTTTTTTTCTCATTCACACAGTCCTTTCGGTGACTTAGGCCATTTAAGACTTTCAACGATACTCGTATGTTTAATATATCTATGGGGGTCCAGGCATTTCTATTTAAGCGATTTGGATACCAAATGGCTTAAATAAAATCATCGGACTGCCTGGGGTCCGAACCCGTGACGTTTGGTATAGAAGGTAGGCACGCTACCAACTACTCCAAGCCCCGAGGGCCTGAAAAAGTTAAAATACTACTTTAAAATTTAGACTGCCAGCATATTTTGTTACCATGGCAACCATTTCTCTCATCTTTTCTATGAAGTACAAGAGTAAAGTGGGGTTCAGAAGATTTCAATGGCAAAATGAGAATATACATTTTAATGAGTAATTAAAACATAATTGATTTTTGATTTTTTTAAATCGTTGGAGCGAATTTTGAGAAAATCGAAAAAAAACTGAAAAATTACATCAGTAACTAGTAATTTTTGACTGATTTTGATAAAAAGCTTATTTTCACGCCTCCGGTGGGTGCTTAACTTAAATATAAAATTTCAACTTCCTAGTTCAATTCCTTCATGCTTAAAATTGAACACCGACACACAGACAGTCGCGAAAACCACTTTTTGGATTCAGGGGACCTCAAAACGTGTATATCTATCAAAATTTCGACATGGAATTTTTGACATGAATCCAATACTTTCTCTATATATTAGCACATATAAAGGTAAGAGAAAGTAAAGTCCGTGTAATATATGTTTTTGTTGTTTTCTATGCCAATAGATCTGGAGAGAGGGCGCTGACTCCGAAAAATATAGCAATATTTTTTCAAACCAGTCTAATTTAACAGAACGCAGTTTTACCGAATTTTTTAACAAGAGGGTAGAGATGAATTTCAAATTCCTGAGAAGTCTGGTCAGACAATATACAGTAGTACCAGCCACCAAGATGGTTGCTCTAAAGCACGATCCTGGTGGGACGAGAGTGTAAAACGTCTCCTGGTTATTAACCAGTTGAAAATAAATAGAAAATAAAAACCCCGGCAACCGATAGGGAAAATAAAAAACTCAGATTTCGGCTGAATTGATTAAAAATTTTAAATTTTCGAGTAAATAACGTTTTGGATTCTATAGAAAAATAAAAATAGGGCTAATCATTTTGAGAGTTCGAGGATCCCATGGAGTAGTGGCGCATCCTCCGAGGACCGGCGCCTGCAGAGCTGCCTGAGTATTGATCGGCTGGCTGGGCGCCGCGGCCTGACACCTATTATTCCCTATTCCCTATCCCTATCCCTATTCCCAGGTCCCAACCTCCCTGCCAGCATATCGATTCGATTCGGACCCATTATATACATATTTTATTGGATGGCAATTTCACACAGAGCCGTCGCAAGCATCGGACACGCGACGCCCTCCTCCACATATGAACGACAACGGATCAGGTTCGTGTCATTAGACGGGATATTATTTATTCATGCCTCTGGGCTCAGCCAAATCAATGCACTTGTTGATGAAATTTTACATATTATCAGTGACAAAAGTAAAACATTGTTATTGTTAAAAAAAGTCCTATGATACTGTGTGAGGTAAGAACTTGGGGCTTATGATCTTTTTTCTTTTGTCTTAAGATAATTATCTAACCACTATATTTATTTCTTCAAATAGAATTAAAATACATTTAATTGGCCTGTCTGAAAATCGAACAACTATAATTCAAAAGAATAAATTTTTAGTAAAAAAAAAAAACGGCAGTCTAATATAAATATTGGTTAATTTTTTTTTTTTTTTTTTTTTTTTTATTTCACCCCTCAAGCCATAGGCCATAGGGCTTCCAAGTTTACAAAAAAAAATATATATATATATATGATTTTGAAGGTTTACTTTTGATAAAATTGTTCTGTTATTCGGAACACAAAATAAATATTACATTTATTTTCAGAAAATTTATTAATGCAGGCGACTGACATATGTACCAGTTTCGGTCAACTTGCTGACCATCATCAGGCCTAAAAGATACAAATAATATTATAAAAAACATATTCTTACACGCGATCAACAACAAAAGATATCATCATAATTTCAATCATTTTACAATAGTTATTTTATTTTTTCTCTATTATTTTATATAGATTAATCAGATAATAAATTTATATGATATTTGTTTGTTTTTATATATATATGTACTAATATACGTAAAAAGTTTATGGAATTAACATTAGTATGATTATCTATGAATTTAGGAATTAAGCCTTCACTGACACATCTATTTAAATAATATATTTTGTTTTTTAGGTTAGCTACTTTTTTGTAATGATTCTTCAAGTTGTTGAATAAGTTTTTCTTACTGATATCTGTGGTTTGTTGAAAAGATCCCATGTTGATAAATGTTGTTGTTGGCGGCCTCACCGTTGTAAATTTTATGACGGAAACTGCCAAAGTGTGTATATTATATATATATATGATTTTGAAGGTTTACTTTTGATAAAATTGTTCTGTTATTCGGAACACAAAATAAATATTACATTTATTTTCAGAAAATTTATTAAGGCAGGCGACTGACATATGTACCAGTTTCGGTCAACTTGCTGACCATCATCAGGCCTAAAAGATACAAATAATATTATAAAAAACATATTCTTACACGCGATCAACAACAAAAGATATCATCATAATTTCAATCATTTTACAATAGTTATTTTATTTTTTTCTCTATTATTTTATATAGATTAATCAGATAATAAATTTATATGATATTTGTTTGTTTTTATATATATATGTACTAATATACGTAAAAAGTTTATGGAATTAACATTAGTATGATTATCTATGAATTTAGGAATTAAGCCTTCACTGACACATCTATTTAAATAATATATTTTGTTTTTTAGGTTAGCTACTTTTTTGTAATGATTCTTCAAGTTGTTGAATAAGTTTTTCTTACTGATATCTGTGGTTTGTTGAAAAGATCCCATGTTGATAAATGTTGTTGTTGGCGGCCTCACCGTTGTAAATTTTATGACGGAAACTGCCAAAGTGTGTATATTATATATATATATGATTTTGAAGGTTTACTTTTGATAAAATTGTTCTGTTATTCGGAACACAAAATAAATATTACATTTATTTTCAGAAAATTTATTAATGCAGGCGACTGACATATGTACCAGTTTCGGTCAACTTGCTGACCATCATCAGGCCTAAAAGATACAAATAATATTATAAAAAACATATTCTTACACGCGATCAACAACAAAAGATATCATCATAATTTCAATCATTTTACAATAGTTATTTTATTTTTTCTCTATTATTTTATATAGATTAATCAGATAATAAATTTATATGATATTTGTTTGTTTTTATATATATATGTACTAATATACGTAAAAAGTTTTTGGAATTAACATTAGTATGATTATCTATGAATTTAGGAATTAAGCCTTCACTGACACATCTATTTAAATAATATATTTTGTTTTTTAGGTTAGCTACTTTTTTGTAATGATTCTTCAAGTTGTTGAATAAGTTTTTCTTACTGATATCTGTGGTTTGTTGAAAAGATCCCATGTTGATAAATGTTGTTGTTGGCGGCCTCACCGTTGTAAATTTTATGACGGAAACTGCCAAAGTGTGTATATTATATATATATATGATTTTGAAGGTTTACTTTTGATAAAATTGTTCTGTTATTCGGAACACAAAATAAATATTACATTTATTTTCAGAAAATTTATTAATGCAGGCGACTGACATATGTACCAGTTTCGGTCAACTTGCTGACCATCATCAGGCCTAAAAGATACAAATAATATTATAAAAAACATATTCTTACACGCGATCAACAACAAAAGATATCATCATAATTTCAATCATTTTACAATAGTTATTTTATTTTTTCTCTATTATTTTATATAGATTAATCAGATAATAAATTTATATGATATTTGTTTGTTTTTATATATATATGTACTAATATACGTAAAAAGTTTATGGAATTAACATTAGTATGATTATCTATGAATTTAGGAATTAAGCCTTCACTGACACATCTATTTAAATAATATATTTTGTTTTTTAGGTTAGCTACTTTTTGTAATGATTCTTCAAGTTGTTGAAAAAAAAAAAAAAAAAAAAAAAATTTTACAAAATACATGTATATATAAAAACAATTAATATAAACAATATGGTAATACAAAGCAATATTGGTTAATTCTCAGGTAGCTTATTCCACAACAAACTCCAAATATTTTAAAAAATATATAAAAAAAAATTAATCCCTTCTAAATAATTTGAACTTTGCTCTATAAAAACGCATACATCCTCTTATATATAAGAGCTTAGGGTAAGAAAATTTTGACTTAAAACGATGTTGATATGAGAAGGGTTGTCCAACGATTAGCTTATTGGAAGATTGCAGCAGCCAGGCACAAGAGTCTTTCGAATAAAAAACTCCATAAAAGAAAATGTTTCGGCTTTAATTAAATAAGGCCACATTCAGTTCTTGTGAGAATATTGGCAAACTCAATGAATACACCATTGAGATAGAGTTGTTATATTAAAAAAAATCTGGTGTGATGGTCGCACAGCACACAACTTTCTCTTAACCTTCGACAAGAGAAAGTTGTGTACTGTGCTTGTCACACCAGATTTTTTGTGTTGAAATATATTTAGTTTCCGATAGTAGGGTACATTTGAATTCAAGATATAAAATTTATAAACAGAAAAATATTTATATTTTGTTACCATGACAACCATTTCTCCTATCTTGCCTATGTAGTACAAGAGTAAAGTGGTTTTTCATAAGATATCAATGACAAAATGAGAATTTACATTTTAAAAAGCATCTAAAAAATAATTGTTTTTAAATTTTAATCAAAATCGTTTTAGCAAATTTTGAGAAAATCGAAAAAAAAACTGAAAAAGTCCATCAGTAAAGTACTAGTACTCTTTGGCCGATTTTGATTAAAAAGCTTATTTTCACTCAGGTGGGTGCCTAACTTTACTATAACGTTTCAACCTCCTAGCTCAATTCCTTCATGCTTTAAACCTACTCTCTTAAAACGAATTAGTAGAATTTTTACTTATTCAAGCAGTAGGTAAGAAAATTACAGCAAATTTAGTCATTTTGAGTAGAATCTACTAATATATTTAGTAAATTTATTGGTTACTTTTAGATTAGTTATTTTTTACTAATTCAAAAAGTAGTTCATTCAATTCCGGCTGTCTGAGAAGCCAACATGGCCGACCAGCTGTTTGATCGGTTCCTTAATAAAGACATTTTTGGCAATATAAGGCTTTATTTAAGTAATAATAATACAAATAAATAATAATATTGAGATAACTTGTATTTTTTGTTAAAAATTGCAGGAAATATATGTTAAGTCAAAACAGATAGATTCCTAATTTTTTTTAAATTAATAAAATATTATTTTTTTAAATAGTCAATTAAGAAATATTTTTACTTAAAATTTAGTAAAATATATTTCTTGTATAACGATAATTAGTTTTATTAAGTTTATTTAGAAATAAATTGCTGGGAAGGAATATAGTAACATTCAAGTAAAAAGCATTGTTAACATCAGCGACATACTTATATACAAAATAACAGAGTAGTAAAAGTAAAGTCAAGTTTAAGTGGGTTCGGCTGAGAACTCGAGTCAGTAAACACAACTTAGGTCCCAGTGTCATCACACCTTATTTCATATACGATCTTAAACGTTTCTTTTTTTTTTTTTGGTCATTATTTTTTGGAAAATTCACTTTTTCAATTAGTGAATTTTTTTCATAGTTAATAATTTTTACTAATGGAAAAAGTGGATATCCACTATTTGCGGGTGGTCTACTTTGCACATCTTAAAAAGAGTGACATACACTATGAATTAGTAGTTTTTTACTAATTCGTTTTTAGAGAGTAAATCTAATTAATTGAAAAAATTTGAAAAAATTCAACATAAAGTCAAATATCTCAAAAACTATTTGATAAATCGAAAAACGATAGTCACTTTTACGTAACTACGTACTAAAAGAACTACTGAAAAGAACTAGAAAATTTTTTTTGCGAGACAAACTTAAAACAAGGGAGTATATTTAAAATGGTGTCTCACAATTCTACTTTTAGTATCAACTAAGAAATGATCTTGCAGGCAAAGAGTTATCAACAAGAATATTGAATAGCCTATAAAATTCCTTGGAATGGGAGATGATAAAAGAAATTGTCAAAAAGTGTGGTGTCTGGCCACCATATTGATTGGCATCGGCATTCCGGCGCCATGTTTGGAGCACAGGATGCCAGGCACTCTATCTCTCTTCCGTGTGCGTGATAAACAAATTCTTGCGGTATAAAATGCGAATGCGTGTTTATGGATGTCCTCCTCTGTCTTCTCTTAAGAGAGAGGGGGGTCAATGGACGATGGCCAGCAAATAAATAAATAAACATCCACCCACCCACGTCACGTATCTTCTCTTTCTCTTCTAGTCATAACTCAAAAAAAATTCGTCTGGAAACTCTCAAGACACCGTTATTTAATCAATACATATGATATCATATTCCTATATTATCAATACCATTCTAAAAGAGGATATTGCATATTTATATTATTCAGTTTTAACTATGCTAAGTCCTCGGGCTTGGTGTTGTTGGTAGAGAGCTTGCCTTGTATACCAAGGGTCGAGGGTTCGGATCCCAGGCAGTCCGATGATTTGGATACCAAATGGCTCAAATAAGAATGCCTGGACCCCCAATAGATATATTTACAAATAACAGCTATCGTAAAAAGTCTTGAATGGCTTAAGTTGCCGAAAAGACTGTGTGTATGTGTGTGTGAATGGAAAAAAGTGTTAGTATTAAAAAAAAAAAAAAATAGGCCAATGCTAAAACTTCCAATTAACTAGCTATCCCACAGATAGGCTAGTTGTCTACGACTTTCAAGTTTTTTCACATCTAGTTAAACTAATCATATGATTAAATAAGGGCCCAAATCGTAGTTAACTAGTTAAGACACAAAGTTCTGTATAAGTCTTAACTAAGGTGTGAAATTAGGAACACAAGCCTTGTTTATTTATTTTTTAAAATTTTTACTAAATCTTATAAAATATACCACATATCATCATTTTATTAAAAAAAAAAAAATAGAAAAATTTTATTTTCCTTTTGTTTTTAATACTTTTAATAATTAAATGATGAGATATGGTGTATTTTAAAAGAATTTGTATTAAAGGGAGTTTTTTCATTATAAGGCTTAAACAAAAATCAGCAACTAGCCATGTATGAAGAAATCGTCTCTAAATAGCTGTTAGAGCTAAGGCCGAATAGCATAGAAACATTTCGAATTCTCTAGTAAATAGTATGAACTTGACAATATCATTTTAAGAATAAACAGAGTTAATATTAATTTTGTTTAAAGAAATTTTCAGCATCTAAGGTCATTTATATTAAATCCAATTCAATTGAAATAAATTTTTGTCGATTGGGATGTTAAGGAACCATTCATTAAAAACACAGTGTTAGAAGCTGGGTTACGACCAAAGGAAAAGAGTTATGAATTTAAAAAAAGTAAATATGAAAAAAAAAGAATTGAAAGAGAAATGCCATTGCTCTATACAACTAGGCTTTATTTCAAGAAATCCTACAAGATAGGCAACCAATAGTACACTTCATTTTATGGAAAGCATTTTCCTTAAGTTGCCTAAATTCAAGGAGAAATAAAACTAATTGAATTTAAGTTTCTGATAAAATACTGAGATATGAAATATATAATTACAAGACACGTAGACTAATATCGTCAAAAGAAATATCTTTTTAAATTTCAACTTCAAAACTCTGTGCTATTAGCTAGACTTTTTACTTTCTCTTACCTATGCATATATGTAATATATATAGATAGAGAAAGTAATGGATTCATGACACAATGTCGAGATTTGATGGATATACACGTTTTGAAGTCCCCTGAATCCAAAAAAGTGGTTTTCGAGACATTGTCTGTCTATCTTGTGTGTCTGTCTGTCTGGGTTCAATTTAAAGCATGAAGGAATTGAGATGGAAGGATGAAATTTTATATTTAAGTTAGGCACCCACCTGAGGCGTGAAATTAAGCTTTTAATCAAAATCGGCCAAAGAGTACTAGTACTTTACTGATGTACTTTTTCAGTTTTTTTTTTCTATTTTCTCTAAGTTCGCTTCAACGATTTTGATTAAAATTCATAAATCAATTATTTTTTAGATGCTCTTTAAAATGTATATTTTCATATTGCTCTCAAAATTGTTTAAAGCACACTTTACTCTTGTACTTCATAGGAAAGATAGAAGAAATGGTTGCCATGGTAACAATATATAAATATTTTTCTGTTTATAAATTTTACATCTTGAATTCAAATGTACCGTACCTACCGGAAACTAAACATTTCTCGACACAAAAAAATCTGGGGTGACTTGCACAAAACACAATTTTCGATTACCGAAGGTAAGAGAAAGTTGTATGCTGTGCGACCAGTCACACCAGTTTTTTATATTTAGAATATTACAAATGTAATTAATTGAAGTCTAAATGATTCCGTACTTATTTTTTTTAAACTAATCCAATTAATTTAAATTTAATTATTTTCCACCTGACACCTGAAACTAAAGAACAGCGAGACCTTATACCTCTGCGCAACAGCTAAAACAATGACGAAGACTTAAAAATTAGCCAATTAATAAAAAAGCTAATTAGCTAAAGTTAATCAAAATACTAAGAGAGAACTACATCGAATTATAAAGACTCAACTAAATTGTTTTGAAAAAACTGAAATTTACATTTTTAATAGCATTTACAGTTTTAAGAAAAATTTTCTATTGTATTAGTTTGTTTCACTATGGTATATAATAGTCAGAGTAAAGTTTGTAGGAAAGATAATAAAAATTTGTAGATTTTCATAATAATTACAAAAATATTATAAATTTTAATATAAAAATAGTTCAGTAAGAGGCCCCGAGATGAGCCCCCGAGGTCGGTCGTCCTGAGTTCATGTCCTGATAGCTGTTATCTCCCACTTGACCAACTAGACATGCTTTCCACATTATAATGCTTCCTTGCTGCTTTGACTCGCCTCCCCTCCACCTCCACACTCCCGCCCTCTCCCCTCACCCCCTCCTCACTATTACTCAATAACACTCAAATTAAATCTAATATATTCAATTAAACAAGTTATGAAAATGTATTAGAAATAATTATAAAAAAAAATACAGAATAACAACATAATTAGAAAATGGACTAAGAGATGCTGAAAACTGACATATCTATACCTACTATTATATAAAAGACAGTCTGCCTGAAACGCATAGACTCCGAAACTACTGAACGTATTTTAATGCAATTTCTTTATTTAATTTATATTAGAGAATTTTTAATTATATTTAATTAATAATTATATTTGTAAAAATATGTAACAATTGTACTTCAAAGCCGGAAGGGGATGAGCAACGGATAAATAATATAATGTAAATAAATAAATAAATATTAGAAAATTTTGGGTTTGGGTTTAATTATGAATAAAGGTAGGGATTTTAAGGTTCAAATCTAATTTTGGAAAGGAAGTGAATATATTAGAAATTTATGGACGACTTATGGGTATTTGAAGTGTAGGGAATTTTACAGGAGCAGGGGGGTGATTATGAGCAATTCAAATTAGGGGAAGAAGAATCCCACTTTTAAGGGAGTGGCAAATATACTGTATTTGAATTTACAGAGTGGATTGATCAGATTTTTGAAATGCAGTTTCCTAGGGGTGTAAGTGAATAATAACATTAAATTTAAGGCGAGCGGATCGGCTCTCCATGCTCTTACAATAAAATTTGACATGACTCTTAAAAATGAAAAATCTGGTGAGATTGGTCGCACAGCTGCTGTGTTCTGTGCTTGTCACACCAGATTTTTTGTGTCTACATATGATTAATTTCCGACAGTACGGTACATTCGAATTTCAAGATGTAAAATTGATATGGGAAAATATTTATATTTTGTTACCATGGCAACCATTTCTCCTATCTTTCCTATGAAGTACAAGAGTAAAGTGGCCCACGGGGGCGTGGTGTAGAGGTTAGCGTGCTTAACCTCATATACCAAACGTCGCGGGTTCGGACCCCAGGCAGTCCGATGATTTTATTTAAGCCATCTGGATACCAGATGGCTTAAATTAAAATACCTGGACCCTGTATATATAAATTCATAAATAACGGTTATCGTAAATGTCTTATATGGCCTGAGCTGCCGAAAAGACAGTGTGAATGTGTGTGTGAGTGTGAGTGTGAATGAGAAAAAAGTGTGAATGTTTAAAAAAAAAAAAAAGAGTAAAGTGATCTTAAGAAGATTTCAAAGGCAAAATGAGAAAAATACATTTTATAGAGTATCAAAAAATAAATTGAAAATAAATTGAATTTTTGAATTTTAATCAAAATCGTTGGAGCGAATTTTGAGAAAATAAAAAAAAAACTGAAAAAATTTGTCAGTAATCTACTTTTTGGCCAAATTTGATTTAAAGCTTATTTTACGCGCCGTAGGGGTTGCTAACTTAAATATAAAATTTCAAGCTCCTAGCTCAATTCCTTCATGGATTAAAACAAGGATAGACAAAAAGACACATTAAGTCATGAAAACCACTTTTTGGATTCCAGGGGACCTCAAAAAATGTATATCACATCAAAATCCTCGACATCGAATTTTGACAGAAACCAATAGGCCTACTTTATTTCAAAAAATACAAAAAAGCGATAGGAAATTTTCCATAGAACGCAGAAAGGAGCGAGCTCCGAATCGTTACGATTTTAAAGCACCACCAACCCCGAGGTAACGAAAAGGCTTTTGTCTTTTCCTGATTCCGATTTAGGTAGGATTCGGCACTTTTTAGGTAGAAAGTCTCCAACAAGGACGGGGTGTCAGATCAACTCTCTTTTTCTTGCCTAATAAAGGTGGGGAAAAATTCCCAAATTAATTCTAAAAAAAAACACCCTTTGATAATAAACTTATCTTAGAAAACATTAAAAAAAATTTTAAATGCTTTTAGAAAGCTTACTTATATCATTACTTTAAATCAACGATATCATTTAACATTTTGTTGAGGAAATTTTCTAGTCATTTTATAAAAAAAATAAGAGTGAAGGAAATATGAATGATTTGTGTATGGGGGAATTCCGCACTTGACCTTAATACGC
>JAKCPI010019438.1:0-17465 GCA_023213315.1 Euborellia annulipes
ATGGCCTAATATAAAGTAGATTATTTGTTTCATTTCCAGAAGGTGGTATCGAAATGGATATTAGGTGCTTTATATCAATAAATAATATCAATATATTGAAACATATCAACTTGTGTTTTTCGTTTAAATTTATCTAATGTGAATTTATTTCATCGTTAAGATGATGGAAATATTTATTGGAAATTTTCTAGGAAAGTTTCAATCCGGAATTTTTTTTTGAATGCAGCAATCAGATATAGAGAAAGCTTGGTTGGACTTTAACTTTGGCACGCACTGTACTCTATATAAAAATGTGTATATATGATCACACAACTTTCATTTATTAATCGAAAGTTAATTACAATTTATACTTGGATTAAAATAGGGTAGATCGTAAAATGTTAAATTAATTCGGAATTATTTTCCTTAAATTTTTAAAAATTACAAATTGTACATTTGTTTATCGGTCGCTCCATCACCTCGGATTTTCAAAAATTCGGCATCTGAGGTCATATCCACTTCATTTTATTGAAATATAATTTTATTACTTGAAACACACACGCCACTAAGCTTTGACATTAAGCTTATAATTTATTTGAAAAGGAGTTTGTCTTCAAGTACCGGAAGACTTAAGGATTACTAATCATAAGCCACCTTTAATAAGTCCATGACAATAGAAGGCAATAGAACACTTCCTTCCACATGTTTAAATTAACAATTTGAACTCGTGGGAATAAGGGCAAAAAGGGTACAAAAGGTCAGAATAATGCAGGATCATTTTTTAGGTAGTTGGAAGAAAAGGTCAATTCCTTTATTGATGTTATTATAAAAATCTGTGAATAGATCTTTTGAAAAAAATTACAAGGCAGAATAGATATGCTCAGGGGCCCACAGTGGGTACGTGGATGGCGACCACGAGCTACCCGAGCTGGGCCGGCCTGTTCTATTTCTTCCGGTTGCAAAAAACCCCATCCGCCGACCCCGCACTGCGGGAATGAGGCTGAGATAGAAAGAAGAAGGGAGAATAGATAAAATAATAGCATCCTTACCCCCCCCCCTCACCTTCCTCTTTAATTTTTTATTTATTTATTTATTGATAAATAAGATTCCCAACAGAAAAAATTTCCAATTATAGGGAAAATAATTAGACAGTAAATTATACAATCTATAATACTACTGTACGTTTAACAAATCACAAAAAAAAAAATAAATAAATAAAAAAAATATAAAAAAAATATATGTTGTACTGCCTTTCCTCGATGGGAAGTTTACTAATTTATCTTTGGTCTCTTAAGGTGCAAAGTATTACAAATAAAAAAAATTTTGTGAAATGGATAAAAGATTAATATCAGTCCAACAAAATATATAAATAAAACCATTTTCATAACTATTTTGCAAGGATCTGACATGATAATAGCTTCTCACCTATCTAGGTAAATATTTTTTAAAATAACTTATACTCCACTCCAATATCATGGATTGCAAAAATATATTTTATGCTTTCTATCATTTAGACCCAGCCCTCACTGAGGAAGGCAAACAGCATTGTGGCCGAAACCGCAAGGTCTGAGTTCTAGAAATTGATTAAATAATAAATATATAAAAAAAAATTTTATTTATATATTTTGGTTGGACTGATATGACCTTTTATCCATTCCACTAATATCGACAGTCCTGGTGAGTGTTCAAAAAATTTTGTATTATTAAAACAATCTTGAAAAGCCTAAGGCTCAATACCTGAAGATGATCACAATATAGAATCGAAACATCACTTGTTTTTACAATTAATATAAATAAACTGAAAAAGCTCAATTTTTCTTTCTCTATGTCATTAAATTATTCTAGATATGAGTATGTAGTAGCAGGCTGTACACAATATGTGCAATGTAATGAATATATTCAAAAGTGCCAACTCATTGAGTTCTGCCATTTTTTTTATTCGTTTATCATGGATGTAATTTTTTTTTTTTTTTTTTTTTTTTTTTTGTGTGTCTGATAAGAAAGAATGGCGCTGATCGAGTTGAGTGATTTCCCCTCCTCCGCCCCCCCCTCCCCCCTACATACTCTTTACCTATTACTAATGACGTCATGACCTAGACCTTGACCGGTTGTAGCCTCTACTAGAAATCCTCCTAATGACCATTAGTGTTCGTCTTTGATCCCATATGGGGGGGGGGGGAGGGACTGATGATTAATGACTCTACATTTATTTATTATTCAAATGAAGTTTTTTTTTTTTTTCAATCACTATATTTTTTTTTATTACAAAGCCCATTATTATCGTACGAGATCAATCATTGTTGATAAATAAAGATTAAAAATAGTATGTGACATAAAATCTATATTTGGGGGGGGGGTTGAATATTAATCAGAGCGACATCATTTGAAAAGGGGTAATAAAATTGATGAGATAAAATTTTATAGTTGCGTTTAAGGCGTATCGAGATATTAGGAGATATCGGGAACCTAGTAGGTTTGTGTAATATGAGACCTTAAATTAAGGCTTTAAAACAACAAAATTCAAATTCAACATTAAATGTTGGTTTTATAATAATAATAATAATAAATGTATCAAAATGCAAAGAATACATAAATATTTCTCTATACAATTCCTATGGAAGAAATCGTAACTTTAGGAAAATAACTCGAAAAGTTATAGGAATTTAGGGACTTGAGTGTTTTTCCTGGACTCTCCATAACGTCCTCTATAAGATTGCAAAATTTCGTTTCAAAATTACGCTAAATTGGTCAAACAGAGCGTGACAGACAGACGGACACTCCGCTATTATATATATGGACCCTGTTACGTGTTAAGTTAGTGTGTCAAGCGCCATTTACCGAGTTTTGAGAAAATTAACATTAAAGTTTTTTTGTTTTCATTGGATTATATATAATTTTTTTTGTCAATTGTGCAAGTAACATTAAATATAAATTTTTTTTAGGACATATTTCTTAAAAAATACTATTTGAAACAATATTCCGTGCTTAACTCATTTTTGAATTTTTTGGTCTTTGACACACCATTGCATAACAGGGTCCATATATAATAGAAGATTTGTTTTTTTGTTTTCCAAATAATGACGGTAAACGATCTACTTGAATCAATATAATAATACAAGAATAAATATGACCAGAAATTAGACAAAAAAATTTCAAGTCAATCTTTATCTAATTTTTTATTTCAATCGCCGACGTTTCGCCTCCTTCCTCAGGACAATTGATAGTATAATACACAAATATCAATTGTCCTGAGGAAGGATGCGTTTGCGTTCGAAACGTCGGCGATTGAAATAAAAAAATTAGAAATGAAATTTTTTTGTCTAATTTGATTCCTGGCTGCCATCCATCCTGCTCATATTTATCAATTATACAGCCATTACCTCACCATTATTACAAAATCCAAAAAATACTTTTTGTTTTTTAACAAAATTGCAACAAATTTTTAATTCATAAAGAAAAAAAAATAAGGCACCTTTTCCTGTGTTAAAAAAAAAGTGGTGTGTGTACTTATGTACACGCGTTAGAAGTTATACTTCTTTGGAGTATGAAAAAAATTTAAAATAATAAAAATGCTGTAATGATCGAAGATAAATATTAAAATCAAAAAGATTTCAAAGATTTTATTAAAGTAACAAGTGACTAGTTCTTTTTCTTTCGATATTGGCTCTTTGTTCATGATTCTTTTGGTCTTCGATCCTGATTCTTTCGGTCTTCCATTCGTTCTTTTTATTTTATTTTTCAAACAAAGAGCGCCAGAGAGCGCTCGTGTTATTTCTATTTTATTTTTTAAACAAAATACATTTTGGTCCCTTTAGATAAAAAAAAATATTAATAAATTATTAATTAATAAATTTAATTTTTTGGATTTGAAAATAACAACACGTTTTGTCAAATATAACTTCATCATGTCTTTTTCACAAATTCACTCTCATCAATCTCATCAAAACGCGCCAAAAGAAGTATAACTTCAAAAATCATTTTATCAATAAATTTAAACTTAAATGTACTCAAAAAATAAATTGGCTTAATTTTTTTGCGATTACATAAACTCTTGTAATCTAGAAATTTTTTTTAAGATGTTATTATTATTTTTTTTGGTATTCACTAAAGACAAACTATCTTAAGTGTCTATTTTGTCTTGAGATAAATAAATGAAAGGTCGAGGGGATCAGGACCCCATAGAGAGACTTTGCCTTTTGCTAAAAATAAATGAGAAGAGAATTAATTTGGAAACAAAATAAAAATAAACATACTTTTTGCATTTAAATTATTCATAGATAAAATATGCTAATTAATATTATACTGCATATTATATAACGCGCACACACACACACATAGGTGTTTATTTATTTATCACCTATTTTACCGTTTGATTGTGGCCTACGATTTAATTTAAGAAAAAGGAAAATTTTCCATTATTTAATGATAAAAATTAAAAAGAGGGGGGGGGGGGGGGGGTTTATTTTGTAACGGAAACACAAACGATATCATCATTTCTGATGTAAAAGACAGCATGCAAGATGTAATACGAAACGTGATGGCGACTTTGACCTACAAGTTTATGAAATGAGGTGTCGATCCTTAGTCTTTATTAAATCCAGGGGCGTAAATAACACCCCCCACAGACCCCGCAATGCCAGGTGGGCGCAGAGACCCGAAAGCGTAAAAAATATGTGAAAGAATTTAAAAAATAAAATGTAGTAAACACATTATCATCAAAATAAATTTTACAATTCATTAAGGGGGTTCAGGAGCGACGTCTAAACGTACTTTAAAAAAAATCTAGACTATTATAAGGAATTTTTCAATAGGGTTTTTTTTTTTAATGAATTAAATTCATAAGAGTTTATTGGGACATCGAGCTATAATTTTTTTAATGACTTATTAAAAAATTAAGGTAATTAATTTTTTGTTATCAAGCAAATACAAAAAAACAATCTGTCCCAATAATCTTTAATTTTTTTTTAATTTAAAAATGAATTTATTGTTATTATTAATCACATATTAATTAAGAAATTTTTAAAATAAGCTTAGATGATTTATTTAAAAATCAACTGTCAAATTAGTTCAGCATTCTTGCAATAGATGGCAGGTTAGTCTAACAGCTGATATAGTATTAGCCTATATCTGGTCTATATTTATATATTTTTATGCTTTTATAAAAGATACATAATATATGATAACATTTATAAAGTATTTATTGTTAAAAGATCAATGAAAATCAACCAAATGCATTAAATATTATTAGCTACCATTCTGACATCTCTTGGAGAATTTTTGAATTACTTGATTTTTGGGCATACTTTTTATGACACACTACGCCATCTTATCGGGAAAAACATGCGTAACACCTTCGCTCCCGTTTTCCCTTAAGATATTTTAATAAAACTGTTCCATAAATATCACTGTTCAATAATGAAATTTTTCCTGGGGTATTATAATCTATTCTGAGTATATGGGTAGCGCTGATTCCAAAAAATTTTGCCCCCCCATCAGGCATAGTTTTAGAGATATAGAAAAAAATAAATTTTAATAAGAAAATTTGCTCTAAAGAAGCTCTAATTTTTTAAAGCGATACCCCTTTAAAATATGCAGTTAGTTAAAAAAACTGCTAAAAGTTTAGAAAAATTGAATTTTTTTCACTTTTTTTTTAACTTTGGACATCCCGAAAATTTTTTTTTATTTTTGTACCTGCTGGGAGGGCGTAGATCAATGTAGTTACGCCTCTAATTATAGGTTTGTTCGTTTCGCTTGCAATTGCAGTATAATTTGCACATTTTACTCTGCATTATGTTTATTTAATCTTTTGCACTCTAGTATAACTTGCATTCTCTTCAGGAACCAAGCTCCATTAAGATCGAAATTGAGTTAAAATCGCCATCTTGGAGGGAATAAGAAGATCTACCTGATTATTTAAATCATTACTCTGTTCACTTTGTATAAAACAAGTAAAAAAGTCATTGCCATTGGGTTTGTTTACAAATGTGCGAATTAATCGAAGAATTAGGTTAATGGCGCTTGGTTCCTTCGTGCATAACATCGTCCATATAGGATACTTTGGTGTGAGTTGACAATTTTTATTTATTCATATATATATATATATATATATATAAAGTTACGCTATTTTATAAGAGGTTGAAATTGCATTTGATTCGTGACTAATATTTGAAATTTAAAGGAATTTTTGTTTGACATTGACCTTGAAAATCAAATTGGATTTCGTGTTGGTTGTCCACCTAAATTTATTTAATTAAAATTTTACTATGGGAACTTTGTTACGTAATGGTCGGTCGGCCGGCCGCAAGAGAAGAGAGAATTTGATATTAGTTAACGAATAATTCATGAATGTCAAAGTAAGAAGTTTTTTTTTTCTCCTTATTCTTCGTCTTTTATAATAAATAATTCAGGACGAGAGAACAAACACTAAATAAATTAAAGAGGGAAGAAAAAAAAAATGTGTTTTAGAAAGTTCTTGTATGTATGTATGTATTGTAATTAGGAGTTTAAATATTCCATCAGTGGGATTGCTCTAATTATTGCTTTATTTATGATCTCCAAAATAGCGCCAATTGGCCCCTTCCCGCTCCACATTTTGGGAGTGAGAAACCCTTCACCCCCCCCCTAAGAATCGTTAAAGATGCAATTTCTCGACGACCTCAATCCATGTGATTCGTGTATAAACCTGATTTACTAACAAATGAGATTTTTACTTTCTTTTACCGTTAATATATAGAGGGGGAAAGTATGACATTCATTTTAAAAATTCAATGTCAAGATTTTGATGGAGATATACGTTTTGAGGTCCCCTGAATTCAAATAATATGTCTGTATTCAATTTTAAGCATGAAGAAATTGAGCTACAAGGATGAAATTTTATATTTAAGTCGCCCTGGACCGTGAAAATTAAGCTTTTAAATAAAATTGGCCAAAAGGTACTAGTACTTGTACTTTTTCAGTTTTTTTCGATTTTCTCAAAATTCACTACAACGATTTTGATTAAAATTCAATAATCAATGATTTTTTAGATGTTCTTTAAAATATATATTCTCATTTTGCTTTGAATATTGTTTAAAGCACGCTTTACTCTTGTACTTTTTAGGAAAGATAGTAGAAAGGGTTGCCTTGGTAACGAAATATAAATATTTTCCCATGTTTTTAAATTTTATATCTTGAATTCTAATATTCGTAGACACAAAAATCTGGTGTGTCAAGCACAGAACACAACTTTGAATTAGTGAAGGTAAGAGAAAGTTGTGTGTTGTGCGACCAGTCATACCGGATTTTTTATATTCTTAGGATTTGAAACTGGACATCAATTTCCTAAAGCAGTACAAAAAACACTCGTGAAAATTGTAGATTTCCAAGTTCTCATGTATTAAAACGCGACGTATATTTTTACATTTTCTTACCCTATATTTACTTTTATATATTAAATTGGATCGTGCCGCTACGAGCAACTCTTAAACTGTGTCCAAATTATCCGAAATTATAGAACTCTGAAATCTTTAAAGTTACGGTCGAGTGTTTTTGAGAACGCGCATCTAGGAAATTGATCTTCAGACAATCCACCTTCAAATTCTACGAGTTTAAAAAAAAAATCGCTGACCCCGTAGGCGTAGGGTCCCCTTGTAAGACATTTATTTTCGTTTTTACAGACGAATCGCGAAAGTGCTCTTACTCACACCTGTGTTTTTTTTTAATCTTTCCTCGTGGTAGAATTTTTACTTAAAGATGCAATTATCTACTTCAAATAATAATAATAATTATTACATGGCGCCAGACGAACTCACTTTTTTTTTTTTTTTTTTGTAAATTAAAAGATTTGTTTGGTATTTATTTTAAAACATATTTTCTAATTAGCATAATCACAAACATGGAATATAAAAAGGCAAAAAAGAATTTTATTTTATCCTCGGGGTTGAGGCAAATTTTCTAACCAAACAACTCCCCGGGGTCTATGAATTCTCATTTTGACTAAATGCGCACATTTTCTTCCTAATTTTTAATGATAAAATTATCTCATAATTATTACTTACTATCTTAATGAATCATAAACATTTAGAGATTAAATATTTATATTAGGCTTAGTATTTTTCCATTTTTTTTTTTTTATCATTTAAATATAAGTAGGCCTACCGACCCCCTCAGGGGAGGAGATGAAGGGGAAGGAGTTGCTTAATCTCTCTTCAAGTCTAGACTTGTGTGTGTAATTGATTTCATCCGTGATAATTCAAATAATTTGTATGTATTTGTATAAAATAAATGAAATATGAACAAAAAAAAAAAAACTTTAGCCCGATTTCGCAATACAAAATAATTTTTCACAAGATTGTAAAGAAAAATTAAAGCATAGATATTAACAAAGAGGATAATATGTAACAAGTACTAAAGAATAAAAGTCACGATTTCATACAAAAGGACTCTTTGATGTATAAAATCATCAATAACCAGGAAAAAGACAATCGAGCTCTTAGCATTTGCTTCAAAGGGTTTATTTTATCAAAGAGAGTTGCCCTTTTGAAATTAGGTCACTATGAACTCGACTGTTTTTGAGTAATTTGCAGCAAATTTTTTCCTTATTTAAATTTGAAGAGCCACCAAATAATTTTTTTTATTGGTTAACATTATTTTATTTTAGACAATTGTTTCGGTAAATGCCATCTTCAGTGCTAATATAATAAGTAACAAGTACTAAACGAAACGCCTGCCTAGAATAAAGTGTAAAGGTGGTTCGAATGAAAGCTGGCTGGCTTCATTTCTCCCGACTCCTATCTCATATATCCAGCCAGGATAATTTTTTTTATTTTAAATTTATTGGTTACTTGTGGCTGAAAGATTCAAGTCCTAGAAAAAAGCCGAGTAACTAACCAAAGAAACCCGGCAAAACGCTCGTTAGAATAATGTACATGTGACTAAAAATTTACTAGCCTTTTCACTCAGGGTTACCACGCGTCCTACTTTCGGTAGGACAGTCCTACAATCACAATGAATGTCCTACGTCCTACAATGAAGCCTAATGTGTCCTACTTTGAAAATAAAATATTAAGTTGGTTTTTATAAGTCTGTATAATCGATTTCTAAACGTCCGGATGAAAGAAATAAGTGTTCAGTAGAGTTAATCAAAGCGGAATTGCTTGTAAGCGTTAATTGTAAAGAAAATTGCGTACAATTTTAGGAGAAAGTTCGAAACAACATTAAATTATTAAAATGCGCGAATAGTGATGAAAAATATAAGTTCAGACATTGAATGTAGTCATTAAACAAATAACTTAAAATAAATAAATAAATTAGCATTATCATCACCTAAAAAATTTTGTATATATATATATATATATATATATATATATGTCAATTTCCTATTGTCCTACATTGAGCATTTTAATATGTGGCAACCCTGTTTTCACTATACTCTTGTTATCTTAATTGTTTCTATCGTTGCAAGTGTAAATTAAATATAATTTTAAAATATTTTAAATAAAATATGATATTTTGTTTGGATATTAAAATTATAATATCAATTTTCATTGATAGAAAATATATTTAGGTTAATTTAACTTTCATGTATGGAATAGGCATGAAGTTAGCCTAAAAAGACAATTAACTACAATTGAAAAAAAACTAATTAATTAATTATTAAAATATCAATTTGATCATTAGTAAAATATCAACAATTCTCTATGAATTAAATAAATATTTTCACTAGTCCCATTTATAATAATATTTTTATTCTACAAAACGTGCAATTCCTTATCAAAGTTTCAACAAAATTGGCGACGAGGATTAAGAGGAAGAATTTGAATTTAAAATATTATAATTAAATATCGATTTTTGTGAAATTTGTGATCAAGGGAAAAAAATACATTAGAATTCAAAATCAGTTAGGGGAGAAGATTATTCAATTGAAGTTGAGTTGAGGCCTTACCCGATGCGAATTTTAATGCGATTTTTTTTCTTTTTTCTCTTTTTCCAGATGCGTGATTTGCATGCAACCGCTGGTAGTGGTGGCGGTGGTGCCACATCCGATCATCTCCCACATGAAACGGAACATTGTCCTGTCGTTGTGATTGGCAATGGTCCCTCGGGAATTGCAATTTCAGCTTTACTTTCTGGACATTGGCCTTATTACACGGGACAAGAGCACGCCGACGAGATGCTCTCAACTCGATTACGCGTCGCCCAAAATGACAATCCAGGCAGCTCTATTGTCGAACAAGATCTGGAATTTCTTGCAGAGGTGAGTCGGATCTAGAAAAACAAAAAAAGAGAAGATTAATTAATTGCATACTAGCCGCTTCGACGGCCTGCGGCGGACCCTCGCCTTTTCTTAATCGAGTGCCGCAATAATAATAAAAATACATATCTTATTAAAAAATAACACTCTCTTATTTTGGAGAATTTTTTTTCTATATATATAATAGTGGAGTGTCTGTCCGTCTGTCTGTCTTTATTCAGTCCGAGCCACATCCCCGATCTCTCTAAGGGTGGAAAAAAAAATAAAAATTTAATTAGCCCTATATAATAATTTTTATTAATTTTCATTTGAGTGATTTAATTATTTAAATATTTAAATTAGGCTAATTAACTTTAATTTTTCAAGACAAATATAAATGCTTTCTAATGGGCAAATTCTGGAATTTTTGCGCCTCCCCTTTTGACAATTTGAGGACCCCAGTATTTTTCCTGGACTCTCCATAACGTAGAAATTAAAAAAAAAAATTTCTCTTACTTAAGGTTGTTCGGACATTAAAGCACTTTGTTAGATTAAAAGCTAATTTTTACTTTCTCTTACCTATGTATATATGTAATATATATATAGAGAGAAAGTATTGGATTCATGTCAAAAATTCGATGTCGAGATTTTGATGGATCTTCACGTTTTGAGGTCCCCTGAATCCAAAAAGTGGTTTTCGCGACATGGTCTGTCTGTGGGTGGGTGGGTGTGTGTGTGGGTGGGTGGGTGTGTGTTCAATTTTAAGCATGAAGGAATTGAGCTATGAGGCTGAAATTTTATATTTAAGTTAAACACCCCCGGGACCGGAAAAATAAGCTTTTAATCAAAATCGGCCAAAGAGTACTAGTACTTTACTGATGTACTTTTTCAGTTTTTTTTCGATTTTCTCAAAATTCGCTCTAACGATTTTGATTAAAATTCAAAAATCAATTATTTTTTAGATGCTCTTTCAAATGTATATTCTCGTTTTGCCCTCAAAATTGTTTGAAGCACACTTTACTCTTGTGCTTCATAGGAAAGATAGGAGAAATGGTTGCCATGGTAACAAAATATAAATATTTTCCCATACCTATAAATTTTACATCTGAATTCAAATATTCCCTACTGCCGGGAACTAAATACATGTCGACACAAAAAATCTGGTGTGACAAGCACAGTACACAACTTTCGATTACCGAAGGTAAGAGAAAGTTGTGTGCTGTGCGCCAGTCACACCAGATTTTTTAATATGTTATTAATCACTATCAAATACGTATAAAATAAAATTTTGAAGCAGATCTGACCCAGGGTTATCGTGTAATTAATTTTTAAAAAATTGAAATTTAACATGTAGCCTATGGCGAATATCGACCAAAAGCACACATATCGAATTATATAGTCACCTCTGCAATAGATACAAAAACAAAAACTTACATTTTATCAATTCACTTCCGAGGGATACGTTAAAAATAAAATCAAAAGTTTCTGCCCAACGCTTTTAAAGATATTTTAACAAGAAAGTCAAAAAATTCTCCAAAATGACAGTCGCCAATATTTAAAAATAAGACTCAGACCAGTCTGGCAACGTCGCATAAAATAATACTCTTTTCTCGCTGTCAGTTACATTTTTTTTTTTTTTTTTTTCAATTTTACGATATTTTTTCTCGCAAATCGTCTATTGTATTTAAACTGATTTGCATTAAACATTGTAATATATTAAATAAAAAATAAAATTGAAGGCTTTTAAGATTTAAAATAGATAGTTGATGAATGCAATGTTGCCAATTCTATATTACGTGAAAAACTGCTCGAGTCAAAAGTCATTCATTTATTATTTTTGGTAATTAAATTATTAACTTAATACAATTATAAACTATGATAGGTCACGACTAAATAATAATAAGGAATTTTGGCATTCAAATTTTTAATTTTATTTAAAAAAAAATTTAGATTCTATTATGACTTACGGGGTACTATCCGAACAACCTTAAATGAATGAAAATGAAAAACCCATTATTTATCAAATCTTAATTAATTTCTGATTGGCTAGAGCCTAATTTTATTTTTCTTTTCAGGGGCTAGAAGGGCGATCTTCGAACCCAGTGGCAGTTCTTTTGGATCAATTGACCCACCCTTGTGCCGATCTCGGGGTGGAATTGCCCTCCCTGTTGGAATGGCGATATCACCCTCACAGATTGGTCGAGCACGTCGTTTTAGGAAAAGGCCCACCCGGAGGTGCTTGGCAGGTGAGTTTTTATCTATTTTGAAGAGTCATTCAATCAACATTGATGCAAACTGGCCTCTCTTGATTTTATTTATTATTTATTTTAATTAAAGATTACTTAGTGTGGTTTGACCACGTTGTGCAACTTTTTTTCTTATCTCTCTGATATTTCAACTAATTATAAACATTGCACTCTCAAAGTTATAAATTAATTAAAATTTGATT
Organism: Euborellia annulipes; assembly: GCA_023213315.1. Taxonomy (NCBI): domain Eukaryota; kingdom Metazoa; phylum Arthropoda; class Insecta; order Dermaptera; family Anisolabididae; genus Euborellia; species Euborellia annulipes. The sequence continues at coordinate 12,639 of JAKCPI010019438.1, forward strand.
TATTATAAAATTGTGAAGATTTAATTAGGCATTGAAATTGTAAATAAATTGAATTGATATGTATGTAGATCCGCTATAGCCTTTCTATTAATAGATATGGCGTTGTTTTGGCTTAGAACTGTGTCAAGTTTTTTGTTCTATACTACCCCTGGGTTACTAAGTCAGTAACGTTGTTTGTAAAGTGAGGGGGGGGAGGTATCAATAATTTGAAAACACCAGTTGATCCTCTTATTTTTATTCTAAGAAGCCTTTGGTGGGTCAGTGGGTCATAGGTTCGCCTCCACTGGTGAAGGGTGTTTTTTTTTTTTTTTTTTTTTTTTTTTTATTTCATTTTTTTTCGGCAAGGTTATTTATTTAACCTCGATTGGTAGCCAATCCAATTGAAATAAATTGTCGCATGAGACGGGATGCGAACCCGCTACCCTTGGTACAGGAGGCCAGCACGCTAACCCATAAATCAAGGCCCGAGGGCGTAGGTGGTGTTTTTTTTCTCATTTACACTCACACTCATATTCACACAGTCTTTTCGGCAACTCTGGCCATATAAGACTACGTTAATTATTAATATATCTATTGGGGGTCCAGGCTTAAATAGAAACATCGGACTGCCTGGGGTCCGAACCCGCGACATTCGGTATAAAAGGTAGGCACGCTACCAACTACCCCAAGCCCGGGGGAGCGAAGGGGGGTGTTAAATGAAAGTGTTATAAAAAGAGTGTTTACAAAAATGATGATGGATGAAAAATGAATATTGTTTATTTTACTTAATGATACACAAAAGGTCATCATCATATTTTGTGAGGTTATATGCAAGAACCTTTCAAACAAAATAAATAACGAACAAATAGGCTATCAAGAGAATGAATGGAATTTTCATTCATTTGTTACTTATCAAAAGATGTTATTTACAATTTTTGTAAATATTATTATTCCAATAAACTTCCCCACTCCCCCCCTCTTGCCAGGTTAAGGTTCATTTGCATGGCGGGAATTTTATTTTTAACTTTTTAACAAGATGATTAATTAATTCAATCGTATGAATGCTTTGCTAGCCGTAGGGGCGGAGGAAGCAAAGGAAGGGAAGCAAACTCCGTTCCGTTGATCGCCTGGTGCATAGGCATCCAGGTTAATTTGTCTGCCATTTGAATCATCGCTATTTAGGCGCTTCTTTTTTTTACTTTGCTAACTCAACCAGCCGTTTTCAAATTGTTGGCCGCTCAGGGGGGCACTAAATAAATTTATAAAAGAATTAATTTTTCTATATAACTGAAATTAAATTAAAATATTCTAAAGACGTAGCTGCTTGAAAATTCAAGTTTAGAACTCAAGCAGGGGCGTAACTAGAGGTGCTATTATTTGCACCTTTAAATTGTTTATCAGGTGTGACTGACCACACATTTTCTGTACCTTCGGTGCTGAATTATATTTAGTTTTTGATAGTATATTAACAGAGAAATTTCATTTCGATAATTGACGGTTCTGTTCGAAAAAGTGAATCAACTCAAATAAATAAATGTTTATTATTATTTTATTTTAGTATTCAAATTTATTGAATGAACTTGATGATGACTAAAGACGAGCCTTGAACTTTTTTTTTTTTTTTTTTTTTTTTTTTTTAAACATTTACACTTTTTTTCTCATTCACACACACATTCATACAGTCTTTTCGGCAACTTAGGCCATTTAAGACTGACGATAACCGTTGTAGAGAATATATCTATTGTGGAGTCAGGCATTTCTATTTAAGCCACCTTGAACTCTTAAATCGAAATAAAATAATCATTATTTGATTGATTGATTGATTGATTTTATACAGTATAAATAAATATTCCCTCTCTAATGAAAAGTCAGAAATTAATGGCTTTGTCTACAAAATGAATATTCTCTTTTTTATTTATCTATCATCGAGAATTTTACTCGATAATTAATGATTTCACTCATTTTGTCTGTCGCTTTTAGTCTCATGTCTATTCAGTTTAATCCCATTTATATATAAAAAAATAAATATTAATTATTATAAAAAAAGCACTTGGTGATTGTTTCAATTTATTTATTGTTACAAATACGTATCAATCACCAATCACCACCTATATAAATACTTGACATGCATTTGTAACAATAAATAAATTGAAACAATCACCAAGTGTTTTTTTTATAATAATTAATATTACATTAATATTTTTTTACCTATTACAATATTTCAACTAGTGCCTACGGTTACCAGTCTAAACTTAAATCCATTTAGTTGAATTGTTATCAGGGCCCGATGGTAGGTAGACCCAGGCGTTTCATAAATAATTTTCTAGAAATGAGCTATTCTCGTGGGGATCCATGCAAACATTCGCATATTTTCAAATATCAATAACTCATATTTAACATGCCAGAAATTAATATAATTCAAATTTTAAAGTAAAATATATCTATTCTATTTATTCATTTATTTATTTATTTATTTTTGTATTTTTAACAAAACAGTCTCGTTTCGTGACCCATTCAAAAAGATAACATCCCACCGGGGCTATGGAATGCTCCCACCAAAATTTGTTTGAAAATCGCATTTAATGCAAATATACAAAAACATTAAAACTCTTGGATAAAATTTATGCGCTACATATGAATTTGATCTAGCAAAAATAAATTATCCCCTGGTACAGGGCGTTTTTGAAGAGAAGAAGGTGTTATTATAATTTTGTTCAATGACATTGGAGTGAACAACGTTCTCATTCACACAGTCTTTTCGGCAACTCAGACCATAAAAGACCTTGACAATAACCATTATATGGACCCTGTTACGCATTAGTGTGTCAAGCGCCAGCTACCGAGTTTTGAGAAAATTAACAATAAAGTTTTTTGTTTTCATTGGATTATATATAATTTTTTTTTGTCAATTGTGCAAGTAACATTAAATATAAATTTTTTAGAACATATTTCATAAAAAATACTATTAATTATAGCATTTGAAACAATATTCCGTGCTTAACTCAATTTTGAATTTTTTGGTCTTTGACACACTAATGCATAACAGGGTCCATATATGATACTATCTATTGGGGGTCCAGGCATTTCTATTGTGAACAACGTTGGGATAACGTTTCAACTAATGAACAAAGTTCAAATAATACACATATAATATGCAATGTGATGAGGGGATTAGCCAAGGGCATACAGCAGTTAAGCTTATAATCCTGAGTTGGAGATAACTCGAGTTCGAATCCACCTCATGGCAAAAATTATCCAACTCTATTTGAGATGCCTTCTCCCTGAGGAAGGAAACGGGCACACACCTCAGTATTATTTCCAGAAAAGTTACTTCTAAGAGTAACCACAACGGGTATTTGAAGTAACTTCAAATAAATCTGTTGATAATTCAAGGGAAACAAAATAAAATAATATCATTAATTTCCCATTGACTAATTAGGATTAAGATAATTAAAGCGTAATGTTTTTAAGAAGATTTGCATTTCTGTCGACCCACAGGCGATGGATGGAAACGTGTTGACAATCAGCCTGGCCAATTGGATGGAGTTGCCCGGCTTAGAGTTTCGCAAATGGGAAACGAGCCAACGTCATCACAACCATCATCATCATCACCATCACCATCATCGACCCTATCATCATCACCACCATCATCACCATCGTCATCCGTATCGACCTGGTGTCATTGAAATCGAGACGATCCAGGCACAAACACCTGGAACGGTGGCCTCGCCAACAGCCACCTCGCCTACAAGGGAATCGCGAGCGTCAGTTGCACCAAGTTGCCCGATATTATGCCCATTATGTGCAAATTATGGGATTGGAACGCAATTTCCGGACAGGCACACAAGTCACATCTATTCGACCATTTGACCATGAGAAATCGGTATGTATCTTTTAAACAAAATCGTGATGTACATTTTTCAGTTTTTTCGATTTTCTCAAAATTCGCTTCCAAGGATTTTGTTTAAAATTCATAAAAATCAATTATTTTTTAGATGCTCTTTCAAATGTATATTCTCATTTTGCCCTCAAAATTGTTTTGAAGCACACTTTACTCTTGTACTTCATAGGAAAGATGGGAGAAATGGTTGCCATGGTAACAAAATATAAATATTTTCCATGTTTATAAAGTTGACATCTTGAATTCTAATATATCGGCGGAAACGAAATATATGTCGACACAAAAAAAATTTGGTGTGACAAAGCACTGTATTTAACTTTCTTTTTTACCAGAGATAAGAGAAAGTAGTGTGCTGTGGGACCAGTCAGTCCAGATTTTTTTTTCATTGATAACACGTCGCCTATAAAGGATTAATTGAATGAGAAAACTTTAAAGGGATGTTTTCTCATTCTATCGATTGATTTGACGTCATCACAATGACGACATTTTCCGCCAACATTGCCAATTTATTTGGGCTATACGTACGTATAGCTATAGCTAGCTATACATCTCTCTTCCATCACATCCCAAATTATAGACGCACACATTGAATGACGTAGTTAGCGTTAAAGAAGAGAGAGTGAGATAATAAAGGGGAGAATATGAGATGATTTTAGTTAGGGTGTGCAAAAATTAAAGGGCGGCAATTTGAAATTCATCTTTAAATTGTTATTTTAAGTTGATTTATATGCCCTGAATGTCAGATAATCGAATTAAAATGCTTTATGAAAGCGGTAAATGAACTTTTCGCTCCAAGATTCCCAACATGTTATTTAAGAAATAAATAAAATAAAGGAAAATTTGTTATTTTATCAAAAGTAGTGGCTGTGATGGAGTGAATAAATGTAAGCGGGAGCAGCCAATAATTAGACTCGGATCACCAGAGAGGTTTCGGTCCTTTTGTTTAA
>JAKCPI010019439.1:0-25395 GCA_023213315.1 Euborellia annulipes
AAAAATTTGATGACGATAGCTTGAAAATTGTGGCCGCAACCTCTCAAAATCAGCACCCCGAGACGCGGACCTTAAATAAATGATTAACAACTTCCAAACAGCATCAACTTGCTTATTTATTTTCTATTGAACACCCCGTATATTTTATAGTGGAGAATTGGAGATATCAGCCAAATTGGGATTGTCCAGGTTAATAAAACTCCCAAGATAAGACGTTTCGGCCTGAATTTATTTGGCCATCTTCAGTTATTGGGAATTATACACATAGTGCAAGTACACATGTGATCAAACCAGGACTCTCCACCATCAAACCAGGATTATCTCTGAGCTTGGGCTCAGGAGCCATATAATTTCAATAAATATTATTGACGAGTCCTGGTTTAATCACATGTGTACTTGCACTATGTGTATAATTCCCGATAACTGAAGATGGCCAAATAAATTTAGGCCGAAACGTCTTATCTTGGGAGTTTTATTAACTTGGACAATCCCAATTTGGCTGATATCTACAATTCTCCACTATAATCACATCACAGTCACAACCTCAAAAAAGCACCCCTTATATTTTTGGATAATTATATTTCTCGTTACAATCTAGCAAGTAAGAGAGCGTTTCCCAAACCTTTTAGAGCGAGGCCCGGTATTAAGTTTTAAATTTTTTCGAGACCCACCTTATGAAAAAAAAAAAAAAAAAAACATTATTTTTAATTCATACAAAATAATTATCGTTAGAGCGAGTAGTTACTAGTATTCTTTTGCCGATTATGTTCAAAAGCTCCAAGGTGTTGTGGTTAGTTGGTAACAATAAAATGTTGTTTGCTTTATTCTAAGGTCCGGCGACTGGCTAGCAACAGTTTCGGTAGCCCAACTATCATCCCCAGGCCTGCAACTGCCTACCAAAACTGTTGCTAGCCAGTCGCCAGACCTTAGAATAAAGCAAACAACATTTTATTGTTACCAACTAACCACAACACGTTGGTCAAATTACTGCAATAAATCTTCCTCTTCTTCTAAATAATATTGATAATTGCCCCAATTCAACTGAGAGTGAAAATAAGCTTTTGAACATAATCGGCCAAAGAATACTAGTAACTACTCGCTCTAACGATTTTGATTTGATTCCGCGATCAATAAATCAATCAATTTTTTAGATGCTCTTTAAAATGTATATTCTCATTTTGCCATTAAAATCTTCTAAAGACCACTTTACCGGAAAAATGGTAGCTAGGGTAACAAAATATAAATATTAATATATAAAATATGTCTTCAAAAAAACAAGTGACAAGCTCAGCACACAATTTTCGATTACCGAAGGCTGTGCGACCAGTCACACCAGATTTTTCCTTTTAGTTTGGCCTAAATGAACTAAATCTTTTTAAAATATTTATAAAAAGAATTTAGCATTAATTTAGTTTGAAAGTGACCACAAATGAACTTAATTGAATCCACCTGAGCGCGAGGATGTGGATAGAATAGGAGAATAGACAGACAGGAAGAAGTGAGGGGGAGGGGGGGGAGGGGGAGGGGGGAACTTAGTTAGTTAGCTTTCCGTGACCAAAAGAGAGGGGGACACAGCAGCAGGTAAGCTAAACCAAGAGAGAGAGAGAGAGAGCAAGGGGAGGGGGGAGAGTGAATCAGTCAGTCAGTCAGTTGGCTGTCTGCCTTCCTTCTTTTATCATCTAAATATCCCTTTCTCTCTCTCTGTGTGTGTTATTTTGGTGTAGTGTCTGTGTATATGTGTATTTGAGAGTGCACGTATGCCCGAACAGAGTTTCGGTGCTCGTTATGTCACGCGGTTACCATAACAACAACAACAACAACAAACAATACTCTTAAGATGGCATCGTACAGATTTCATAAGTGAGTATTGTAGAGGATACTATTTAATAGTGTAGGTAAAGTCGCCTCTTTATTTCGTGGATATTTCTACCGGCATCACGCCTGTCATCATCGGTGTGACTGGTGCCGAGATAGACGTCTATATGGACCCTGTTACGCATTAGTGTGTCAAACGCCAGCTACCGAGTTTTGAGAAAATTAAAGTTTTTTGTTTTCATTGGATTATATATAATTTTTTTTTGTCAATTGTGCAAGTAACATTAAATATACATTTTTTTTTGGACATATTTCATAAAAAAATATAGCATTTGAAACAATATTCCGTGTTTAACTCAATTTGTAATTTTTTTTTTGGCGCTTGACATACTAATGCATAACAGGGTCCATATTGCACCTTAGTTTCAAACTTGACCACTTGCATTTCATAAGGAAAAAAGTAAAAAAGTCAATTGATTGAAAATTTCCACAGGCTCTGTGCAGTGGCGTCATTTAGAAGGGGGAAGGGGGGTATTTGCCCTCCCCCCCCAAGGGCTCTGATTTTTATAAAATTTTATACAGTGATACCTCGAGATAGGAGTTTAATTCTTTCCGTAACCTTGCTCGTATCTCAAATGAGTTTGGCAAGTGTCATTAAATAGCTCTGATGCACGACTTTTTCGCAGCTGGCCCTTTCTCGTATCTCGAATTTTGCTCGTATTTCAAAACATACGTATCAAATATACTTCTATATTATTCTAAATAAAATATTTCAAAATATATCTACGAGTATACAAACTGTACAAAATTAAACAATTATATAAATTATAAATATCTTTTGGCCAAATTTGAGTACCTATTTGTAAATATATTTTAAGAAAAAAATAAAGTTTGCCCCCAAGAAAAAGTTGAAATGACGTCACTGGCTCTATACCAGGGTATATGTTGCTTAAAATAAACTCAGGTTAATTTTCAAAATTTTAATCTCATATTTTTTTTTTTTTTTTTTTTTTTTTTTAAAAAAACATTCACACTTTTTCTCATTCACACTCACACTCACACACACATTCACACTGTCTTTTCGGCAGCTCAGGCCATATAAGACATTTACGATAACCGTTATTTATGAATGTATATATATTAGGGTCCAGGCATTTTTATTTAAGCCATCTGGTATCCAGATGGCTTAAATAAAATCATCGGACTGCCTGGGGTCCGAACCCGCGACGTTTGGTATATGAGGTTAGCACGCTAACCTCTACACCACGCCCCGTGGGCTTAATCTCATATTTGGAGATTTTATACACAATAGAGAATCCTAAATAAATACAAAATTTCATAAGAATTGGGAAAAAATTTTTTAAATGCGAAAAAAGTTCCAAAGGGGACCCCCTTTTGAATCGAAATTAACATACAAATCCCCGTATGGGGATTTAAAATTGCCTCTATCGAAAGAAGAGCCGGAAAATGATTTTGAAATATCTCAAATACTACATCAGTAAAGTGTACTTCAAACGATTTACACAAAAAATATACTTTTTAAAGATTCTTTTTGAATAATAATAAAAAAAAAAATCTGGTGTGACTGGCGCACAGCACACAACTTTCTCTTACCTTCGGTAATCGAAAGTTGTGTTCTGTGCTTGTCACACCAGATTTTTTGTGTCGACATATATTTAGTTCCCGACAGTACGGAACATTTAAATTCAGATGTAAAATTTATAAGTATGGGAAAATATTTATATTTTGTTACCATGGCAACCATTTCTCCTATCTTCCCTATGAAATACAAGAGTAAAGTGGTCTTCAGAAGATTTCAATCACAAAATGAGAATATACATTTTAAAGAGAATCTAAAAAATAATTGATTTTTGAATTTATAAAAAAATCGTTGGAGCAAATTTTGAGAAAATCGAAAAAAACTGAAAAAGTACATCAGTAAAGTACTAGTACTTTTTGGCCGATTTTGATTAAAAGCTTATTTTTCCGGTCCCGGGGGGTGTTTAACTTAAATATAAAATTTCAACCTCATAGCTCAATTCCTTCATGCTTAAAATTGAACACACACCCACACACCCACCCACACACCCACACACACACAGACAGACCATGTCGCGAAAACCACTTTTTTGGATTCAGGGGACCTCAAAACGTGAAGATCCATCAAAATCTCGACATCGAATTTTTGACATGAATCCAATACTTTCTCTCTATATATATATTACATATATACATAGGTAAGAGAAAGTAAAAATTGATTTCATCTTATCAAAATTTTTCGAATCATTTGCAGGTTGATTTCTTAAAATGGGTTCTTTATCAAAGATCAAATAAGAATTAAGAAAAAAAAAAGGAAATGATTAGGCCTATGATATCTCAAAATTAAACTAAATCTCAACTACTTTTTATTTGCGTCTGTCGTCAATACTTCAAGTATAAGATGAAGATAAAGAATATTTCAAATTCGCAAAATATTTAATATTCAAGATGATTAGAATCATTGTGACGGTGATGAAATCGTAATGGAAAGATGATGAAGATATTAGACAAAGTGGGATGGGGTGGTGCACCCGTTTGAATATAATGCACACACTTGCGTCTGACAAGCATCTTTTTGTACCGGCATGGACAAATTCCCTTCGGCACAAGCATGCTTGTGCAGGAAACAGCTTATGCCGAAAATTGACCTAAAAATGTCAAACTCGGAAGGTTATTTATTCGAAGATAACAAGAAATATTAAGGCGAAATAGGAGCGAAGTGGTTACGCATGTTTTTCCCGATAAGATGGCGTTGTATGTCATAAAAAGTATGCCCAAAAAATCAAGTAATTCAAAAATTTGCCAAGAGATGTCAGAATGGTAGCTAATAATATTTAATGCATTTGGTTGATTTTCATTGATCTTTTAACAATAAATACTTTATAAATGTTATTATATATTATGTACCTTTTATAAAAGCATAAAAATATATAAATATGGGCTATTAGGAGATCAGCTGTTAGACCAGCCTGCCATCTATTGCAAGAATGCGGAACTAATTTGACATTTGATTATTAAATAAATCATCTAAGCTTATTTTAAAAATTTCTTAATTAATATGTGATTAATAATAACAATAAATTCATTTTTAAATTTAAAAAAAAAAATTAAATTGGGACAGATTGTTTTTTTGTATTTGCTTGATAACAAAAAAATTAATTACGATAATTTTTTAATAAGTCATTAAAAAAATTATATCTCGATGTCCCAATAATCTCTTATGAATTTAATTCATTTAAAAAAAATCGCATTGAAAAATTCCTTATAATAGTCTAGTTTTTTTTTTAAAGTACGTTTAGACGTCGCTCCTGAACCCCCCTTAATAAATAAATATTAATATTTAAATTGAAATTTGAAATGAATTAATATATATTAAATAAATATCAAATGTCAAGTGGTCTATAAAATGGCGGCGAGTTTTTCTTCTGCATGATTAAAATTCAATCGAGCATCAAGCGGCTTGCACAATTAAAATGCTTGCACTATAGACGCTACAGTTTGCATGTCAAGTTGGTATGGTAATTATGTGTGGAGAAGCCGCCTTAATAGACAAGTGTTTTCTATAATGTTTTTGGTTACAATATTTTGTAAATTATTATAATAAATATACTGCTTCATTAATTTAATATAAAAAAATAAATAGGGGATATTCGTATTATAAACAAGACATTTATATTTACAAATGTATGTTTCCTAAATTGGTAATAAACTTGCTCACCGAAGGCGGGCATTGCGGCTAGTAAATAGTTATTTTATTCTTTTCGGCATCTTAAAAAACCTCAAAAAAAAGAAAATAAATCATACTATTAAAGAATTTTTTATTTTTTATCGAGAAAATATTTTAATCAACGTAATCGAAATTTAATTAAGTTTTTAAACAGAACAAGTGTTTTTACTTCTTTTTTTTTTTCTAATCATCAATGTCATTAATCATTAAACGTCGTATTGCCAGACAGACGGGGAAAATATTAGTAAGGAAATTTTGATGGAAATACACGTTTCAACAAAATGGCCGGTCTTTTATGAAAATATCTCAAGAACGAAAAGAGCTAGGATGTTGAAATTTTATATTTAAGTTGGGCACCCTACTGGCACGGGACACGAAACTTTTATACAAAATCGGCCAAAGAATACTAGTACTTTACTGATGTACTTTTTCTTTTCGGTTTTCTCAAAATTTGCTCTAATGATTTTGAAAAAAAAAAATTCAAAAATCATTTATGTTTTAGATAGGGTCTGCTCTTTAAAATATATTCATTTTGCCCTTGAAATTGTTTGAAGCATACTTTATTCTTGTACTCCATAGGAAAGAATAGGGATCCAAGCTTTTACTATATTTATAAATTTTACATCTTGAATTCTAATATATCGGCGGAAACTAAACATATCTCGACACAAAAGATCTGGTGCGGCAAGCACAGAACACAACTTTCTTTAATCAAAGGCAAGAGTTTGGTGCTGTGCGACCAGTCACACCAGATTGTTCCGTTCTAAGAACGATAGAATAAAAAGATCTGGTGTGACTTTAATCAAAGGCAAGAGTTTGGTGCTGTGAGACCAGTCACACCAGATCTTTTTATTCTATCGTTCTTAGAACGGAACAATCTGGTGTGACTGGTCGCACAGCACCAAACTCTTAACTTTGATTAAAGAAAGTTGTGTTCTGTGCTTGCTACACCTAGGGATGAAACGATACCACTGAGGTATCGATACTTTTACTCGATACTGGTATCGGTCGCAAAGTATCGAGTACCTACTCGGTATCGATTGAAAAGTATCGATACTTACTCGTATCGGTCAATTTTTTCGTACAATTAAAGATAAGCAAAAACTTTGCAGCCAGGAGATTAAATAAAAAAGGTTTATTTAATTTCTATTTGCTGACGTTTCGGTCGTCAATCACGATCATCATCGGAGACCTCCGAGTAGCAAGTATATGATAATATTTTTGTACATATCAAAGTAAAAATAAATTATATATTTTTAATTGCAATGAATATTAAAATACCTAAGATCGTGTATAAATGACAATATTTGACCTGATAAAGGTCGTGATTGGAGACCGAAACGTCGACAAATAGAAATTAAATAAAAGTTTTTTATTTAATCTTTCACTGTACAAACCATTACATTGTAAATAAGAACAAATGTAGGTAAATGTTCCTCCAACCTAACTAATCATCGCCTACGTGGACCGAGAATCGATACGAGTATTTTTGACCGATACTTACTTGGTACTCGATTCCAAAAGTTCTTGGTATCGAGTAAGTACTTGTATTTACTCGTATCGTTTCATCCCTAGCTACACCAGATTTTTCGTGTCGACATATATTTAGTTTCCGCCGATATATTAGAATTCAAGATGTAAAATTTATAAATATAGTAAAAGCTTGGTTCCCCTATTCTTTCTTATGAAGAACAACAGTAAAGTGGTCATCAGAAGATATCAATGGCAAAATGGGAATATTTGTAAATAGGATATGGAAATGCAGGCAGCCAAAATGAAAAACACTCTCGATACTCTGTGAACGTTCAGACGTTTCGGGTAAAATTTATTCACCCATCTTCAGTGAACACTAAAAATAGAATACATATATAGCGTATTGATTTCAAAAAAAAGATGACAATTTTAGTATTTTACTAAGACTTACGTTCTAGTGAGAGAGAGTTAAGTCTGTACAATGATACATAGATGACATTATTTATTCTATGTATTCTATTTAGATGATATGATGATATATACAGGTATTAATGTCATAATAAGTAAGTCAGTAAGTATAATGTCATCTATGTATCATTGTACAGACTTAACTCTCTCTCACTAGAACGTAAGTCTTATAAAATATAAAATTGTCGAATTCGAGAATCCATGGCGATTTTTGTCCATTTTAATAAACTTAATCGAAGGAACAGGATGTATTCGCCGCTCGTGGATCTAGGTGAGTAATTTTTGGTATATATATATATGAAATATACCGGAAAAATAAGCTTTTAATCAAAATCGGCCAAAGAGTACTAGTACTTTACTGATGTACTTTTTCAGTTGTTTTCGATTTTCTCAAAATTCGCTCTAACGATTTTGATTAAAATTCAAAAATCAATTATTTTTAGATGCTCTTTCAAATGTATATTCTCGTTTTGCCCTCAAAATTGTTTGAAGCACACTTTACTCTTGTATTTCATAGGGAAGATAGGAGAAATGGTTGCCATGGTAACAAAATATAAATATTTTCCCATGTTTATAATTTTGACATCTTAAATTTCTAATATATCGGCGGAAACTAAATACATGTCCACACAAAAAATCTGGTGTGACAAGCACAAAACACAACTTTCGATTACCGAAGGTAAGAGGAAAGTTGTGTACTGCGCCAGTCACACCAGATTTTGAAATCAATACGCTATATATGTATTCTATTTTTAGTGTTCACTGAAGATGGGTGAATAAATTTTACCCGAAACGTCTGAACGTTCACAGAGTATCGAGAGTGTTTTTCATTTTGGCTGCCTGCATTTCCATATCCTATTTACAAATATTTCCAGCCATTAAATATTTTAAATGGGAATATATATTTTAAAGAGTATCTAAAAAATAATTGATTATTGAATTTTAATCAAAATCTAGAGAAAAAAAAAAAAAACTGAAAAAGTGCATCAGTAAAGTACTAGTGCTCTTTGGCCAATTTTATTTAAAAGCTTAGTGTCACGTCCCAGGGGGTGCCTAACTTAAATATAAAATTTCAACTTCCTAGCCCTTTTCATTATTGAGGTATTTTGTTCACAGACAAACAGACCATATCGCAAAAATCACTTTTTACTTTCTCTTACTCTATATATGAAATATATATAGAGAGAAAGTATTGTTTGGATTCAGGGGACCTCAAAACGTGTATATCCATAAAAATCTCGACATCGAATTTTTGACATAAATACAATAAAATATAAGCAACTTGTGGTTTCTTTCTTGGACAAGTTGCTTATATTTAATTGTATTAATTTGACTGCATCCACCATTTTATCATAAATACAATACTTTCTCTCTCTATATACGTATTAACATATATAAAGGTAAGAGAAAGTAATAAAATAATATTATTTTCTATAATAAGACATAAAGAGAGAAATTGAAATCGAGGCAAGTTATAAAAGATCAATTTCCAATAAGTAATGGGACTTACTTTTCTTGTACTTTGACTTCTTGGACTTGTCTTTGTTACTTTCTCTTACACACCAAAAAACTTGTGCATTTGCATCCCCCCCCCTACCGTCTTCTTATATCCACATATTAACGTTGTTTTCAATAAATAGAGAGATGCATAATATGTGTAAGCATATTTTTCAATAAAGGAAATTTGGTCAGCATTTTTTATTTTTATTCTAATAGAACAAAAATGTTTTGTTTATTTTGCACATTTTCTTTCTTCATTCAAATGAAAAGAATAATTAATAGGTAGAGACAGAGAATTATCTAGAGCAGGAATTCCCAACCTGGGGGCGATCGCCCCCAAGTGGGCGATGAGTATTCAAAGGGAAAAAAATTATAAGAGTTTACTAAAATATAAAAGAATAAAAATCAAAGAGAAAAATCTCCTATTTAAAGGATGGCCAGAAAAGAAGAGGACAAAAAATTGTCATAAAAATAAAATAGTCTGAAGATCATTCCTATCTAGAATCGAAACGTCACTTTTGTTTTCATTAAATAAAAAATCTGGTGTGACTGGTCGCACAGCACACAACTTTCTCTTACCTTCGGTAATCGAAAGTTGTGTACTGTGCTTGTCACACCAGATTTTTTGTGTCGACATGTATTTAGTTTCCGACAGTACGGTACATTCGATTTTCAAGATGTAAAATTTATAAGTATGGGAAAATGTTTATATTTGTTACCATGGCAACCATTTCTCCTATCTTTTCTATGGAGAACAAGAGTAAAGTGGTCTTCAGAAGATTTCAATCACAAAATGAGAATATACATTTGAAAGAGCAACTAAAAAATCGTTGATATATGAATTTTAAAAAAGAATCGTTGGAGCAAATTTTGAGAAAATCGAAAAAAAACTGAAAAAGTGCATCAGTAAAGTACTAGTACTCTTTGGTCGATTTTGTTCAAAAGCTTCGTGTCACGTCCCATGGGGGTGCCTAACTTAAATATAAAATTTCAACCTCCTAGCTCTTTTCGTTCTTGAGATATTTTGTTCACAGACAGACACACAGACACACAGACAGACAGACAGACAGACCATGTCGCGAAAACCACTTTTTTGGATTCAGGGGACCTCAAAACGTGAAGATCCATCAAAATCTCTACATCGAATTTTTGACATGAATCCAATACTTTCTCTCTATATATATATTACATATATATAGAGGTAAGAGAAAGTATTAAAATTTTTATAAAAGGTTTAGATAGAGATAAATAATAAAAATCTTGCCTAATACTCCTAACGCCAGGAGTATTTTAAATGAATTTTTGCCATTATTTGTGGTTAATAGGATTAATTAATAAACTAAAGAAAATTTCAACGCTTGAGTCACTATTTCTGCAGCTGTTGAATTTATTCATTTTGAAAAGAAAACGTTATCTGAGGAACTTGATTCCATTTGGTATCCAAATGGCTTAAATAAAATCATCGGACTGCCTGGGATCCGAACCCCCGACCCTTGGTATAGAAGGCAGGCGCGCTACCAACTACGCCAAGCCCGGGGCCTTCACTTTAATGGACAATCATCAAATTCTTTAATCCTTCCTAAATCCCACAAAATCAAAGCAATTAATCTATTATTCAATTAAAATTTACAAATTTCAACAAAGAGATTTAATTATTATTAATTATTAGGGTCCGACCGAAACAAGATTATCAACCGAAACTTGAATTTCCTATACAAAATTCATATCATTTTACCTTTTTTTTTTTAGGAATACGAAATTTTTTCCTCCTTGCGGAAAAATTTTTTCTCCCTCACGTGGAAAATCATTTGACGTTTTTTTTTTTTTTTTTCAAAGTCAGGTTTCGGCTGGTGTTTGGCCGAAACTGGCCGAAACCGTAACCGAAATAGAATATTCGGTCGGTTCCTATTAATTATATAATTAAACTAAATACTTAATTAGATCTCGATATATTCTATGAAATAACGAAATTTGAAATCATGAAACGCAATTTTTTTTTACGAATAACCTCTGAACTACTGAACGGATTGTCATGAAATTTGCTCCAGCTCTAGAGGCTATCGCCCTAATTAATATGGCTGAGTTTCAAAAGATTTGGTTCAAGAGGAAACCGTGGATAAGATGTAACACTCAACGGCATTTTTACCGCTCACTGCGGTCCGATTTACTTCTAGTTTCAATACCTTGCTTAGGACTATAAATTCGCCAAACCTCATCTCAATCCGATGAATACTTCCAGAGATATGACCAATGCTGCTTGTTATTATATTTGTAATAAAATTTCTTTTAACTTTTATATTTGTTGTATCTTGGAAAAAGAAAAAAAAAATTAAAAAAACAAGGTGTGCGCTCATCGGAGTGTAAAACCGGCGGTAAGGTCCAGCGGTAATGCACACAGTGCCAAGAGGGCATTACCGGAAAGGGGAAAAATATCTCCCCCCCCCTCCACTTTGCTCTGCCTCATGTCATTACTCTCCTCCCCTCTCCACTTGTTCTTTTTACTTTTTTTATTATTATTATTAACTCTTGGCTAGAGAGGGAGGGAGAAAAACTCTGGTGTGACTGGTCGCACAGCACACTTCAGTAAGAGAAAGTTGTGCACCGTGCTGGTCACACCAGATTTTTTGTGTCGAGATATATTTAGTTTCCCAAAGCACCTTAGTTTCTAACTTGCATTTTAAATGTTGACTGCTTGAAATAAACTACGGTTATTTTTCAAAATTTTAATCTCATATTTGGACATTTTATACTCTGTAAAAAAAAAAAAATATGAATTTTCAATCATTTTTCATATACTTGGGTGATTTAATATTAATATACCCAGGATATGAAATAAAATTAATATAAAAGTTTTATGAACAAATTACCAACTTTTAAACTTATCTTTTTCTTTGTGTGCCGCCAAATTTTGAAATCGTTAAAAGTGCCGCGACAGTTGAGAATCACTGGTCTAAACGTTCTCAAATAACTCGACTACCTCAAGGAATTTTTATTAATATTATTTTATATTATTTTAAGGAAACTTGAAATTATTCTTTTAAAATTTATTTCACAAATCTAAATTTATTAAATTCTGGTTTGAAATTCGCGCTCTAAACTATTTAAATATTTATGAAGTCATACTAATTAAATAATTTTTATAAAGTAATTCAACTAAATAGCTATAAAAATTAAAATTAACAATTTTTACCAAAATAATTAATTTTAAAATATACAAGAAATTTGTTAGGTTGGCAACAAATTGAACTTTCTCATATATATTCATTAACAGTTTATGAAACAGAGTTCCTATACTTGTATATGAAGTGTTCTTGAAAATTTTTAACAGTGTACACAATATAGAATCGTAAATAAATACAAAATTTCATAAGAATTAGAAAAAAAAATTTTAAATGCGTAAAAAGTTCCAAAGGGGACCCCGTTTTGAATCGAAATTAACATACAAATCCCTATAGGAAATTAACATTAGGCCTATGGAAAGATAAGGCGGAAAGTGAATTTGAAAAAATCTGAAATAATTACATCATTAAAGTGCACTTCAAACAATTTTCACGAAAAATTTTCCTGATACACTTTTTAAAGAGCATCTAAAAAATCCATAAGATTTTAATCAAAATGGTAGCAGCCAATTTTGAGAAAATTTTCAGGAAAATACTTGTACTCTTTGGCCAATTTTGTTGAAAAGCTTTTTTTTCCGCGTGGAGTCCCCGAAGGCGGGTGTTGTGGCTAGTCTCCAAATAAAGTGAAAACGACCTTTAACACCCAACCAAAATAAGATTTGTTTTTACTTTCAATTGACTTTCTTCACTTCTTGTTTTTTTCTCCTTTATCCCCGCCTGTAATGGGGTCGAATGGTCATCAACTATCAGAGTGGAACTTGGGTCGGCATGAGTTTTCAAAAAACACTTCGTATTATTAAACTTGGAATTTTTTTTTTTAAGCAATTACCGCCACCTTGGTTAAGTGAAAAAAGAAAAGAATAAAAAATATTAAATAAAAGTCAAAAATTTATTTAAAAAAAAAAGCTGAAGAAAGCGTGTTTGATTGATTTTTTTTTTTTTATAAATATAAATGAATTTAAAAAATCTGGTGTGACTGGCGCACAGCACACAACTTTCTCTTACCCTTCGGTAAGAGAAAGTTGTGCACCGTGCTGGTCACACCAGATTTTTTGTGTCGAGATATATTTAGTTTCCCATAGCACCTTAGTTTCAAACTTGCATTTTAAATGTTGACTGCTTCAAATAAACTATGGTTATTTTTCAAAATTTTAATCTCATATTTGGACATTTTATACACAATATAGAATCGTAAATAAATACAAAATTTCATAAGAATTGGAAAATAAAATTTTAAATTGGTAAAAAGTCCTTAAGGGGACCCCCTTTTGAATCGAAATTAACATACAAATCCCTATAGGAAATTAACATTAGGCCTATGTGAGAAGGCGGAGAGACAGGCGATAATGTTTGCAAGTGAGAGAGAGAGAGAGAGAGATGTGATTTCTCGGAACAATTAAAGACAGAAATAAAAAAAAAAAAAAAATGGGAATTTAAATAATAATTGATTTTTAATCTAATAAAAAGAAAAAGATTTAAATTCCGTTACCATGGCAACCATTTCTATCTTTCCTATGAAGAACAAGAGTAAAGTGGTCTTCAGAAGATTTCAACGGCAAAATGAGAATATACATTTTAAAGAGCATCTAAAAAATAGTTGATTTACGAATTTTAAAAAAAATCCTTGGAGGGAATTTTGAGAAAATCGAAAAAAACTGAAAAAGTACATCAGTAAAGTACTAGTACTTTTTGGCCGATTTTGTTCAAAAGCTTATTTTGAGATTCTTCAAAGGTACTTAAGCTAAATATAAAATTTCAACCCGGTAGCTCAACTCCTTCATGCTAAAAATCTGTCCACACACACACACACACACACACACAGACCAATTTTCGGGACCCACTTTTTTTGGACTCAGGGGACCTCAAAACATGTATATCCATCAAAATCTCGACATCGAATTTTTGACATGATCGCAATACTTTCTCTCTCTATATATTTCATATATAGGCTAAGAGAAAGTAAAAATATTATTTTAGCGAGACGATGTAGTAGGACAGACTAAAAGACACAGGGAGCCAGGACCGAGCACAAGAAATTCACTTTTTTCGCAAATCACGAGGTAGTCTGCTATTAATGGCTGTCAAACAAAAACTAAAAGACCCAGCTGGTTCAAACAGGTTCGACA
Source organism: Euborellia annulipes (assembly GCA_023213315.1). Taxonomy (NCBI): domain Eukaryota; kingdom Metazoa; phylum Arthropoda; class Insecta; order Dermaptera; family Anisolabididae; genus Euborellia; species Euborellia annulipes. Next base: position 14,268 of record JAKCPI010019439.1, read on the forward strand.
GGAGTCAGCTGATAGTTGCCTGCTGAAAGGAGCAGTTAAGAGGCGGGAAATTCACAAAGTCTCGGACTTATTGACCTGACCTCGAATATTAATTGTAATAAATACCGATGGTAACGTTAAACACGTATTTCCTTTTTTTTTAAGTTGTTCGGATATTAAAGCACTTTGTTAGATTAAAAGCTAATTTTTTTTAGTATAAAGAGATTAATCACTATCACATACGTATAAAATAATTTTGATAATAATTGAAGCAGATCTGACGCAGGGTTATCGTGTAATTAATTTTTTAAAAATTGAATTTTAACGTGTAGTCTAAGGGGAATATTGACGAAACGCACACATATCGAATTATATAGCCACCTCTGCATCAGATACAAAAACAAAAAAACTTATATTTTATCAATTCACTTCCGTAGAATACGTTAAACATAAAAAAGTTTCTGCCGAAGGCTTTTCAAGATATTTTAACATGAAAGACAAAAAATTCTCCAAAATGACAGTCGCGTAAAATAATACTCTTTTCTCGCTGTCAGTTACATTTTACGATATTTTTTCTCGCAAATCGTCCATTGTGTTTAAACTGATTTGCATTAAACATTGTAATATATTAAATAAAATAAAATTGAAGGCTTTTAAGATTTAAAATAGATAGCTGATGAATGCAATGTTGCCAGTTCTATATTACGTGAAAAACTGCTCAAGTCAAAAGTCATTCATTTATTATTTTTGGTAATTAAATTATTAACTTAATCCAATTATAAACTATGATAGGTCACGACTAAATTATAATAAGGAATTTTGGCATTCAAATTTTTAATTTTATTTTAAAAGAAAACTTAGATTCTATTTATGACTTACGGGGTACTATCCGAACAATCTTAAATAAATTTATTTTGAGCAAAAATGGAAAGTTTTTCAACTTGATTTTTTTGTTTATATAAAGATTAAAGCATTGTGGTATGTGAAGAGAAGATAAATACATATTATTTTCACCTACTTGTTGTTATGTATTTATATTAATCCCTAAACAGGTAAAAGCTGAATTAATTATTTATTCTTTTTACTCACGCCTGGATTTTGTTTTGTTTTGTCTTTTTTGTTTAATAAAATGAGAGAGAGAGAGAGAGAGAATGGTGTCGTTTTCATGAAATCTTGTTTAAATGCCGTGAAAATTGCGTGGGACTCAAATAACGATGATTTCACTCATTAATTCGCACTTTGCTTGCTATTAACGAGCATTTTTAGGCGATCTTTTTATTATTATATGTGCGTTGCCCTTTTTTTTTGCACCTAAACAATTTAGAAATTAAAATAATTATAGACTAGATTATATGTTTCGAAATATTTTTTGACACTCATGTGTCATCACTTCTCCCCTTATTTAAATAAAATATTCAAATATTTAAAAGATGTTCTCTAGCAGCACACTTCTGTTCTAGTTAAGGGGGGTTCAGGAGCGACGTCTAAACGTATTTAAAAAAAAACTAGACTATTATAAGGAATATTTCAATGCGGTTTTTTTTTAATGAATTAAATTCATAAGAGATTATTGGGACATCGAGCTATAATTTGTTTAATGACTAGGCCATAAGGGGATCAGCTGTTAGACTAGCCTGCCATCTATTGCAAGAATGCTGAACTAATTTGACAGTTGGATTTAAAATAAATCATCCAAGCTTATTTTAAATTAATTTCTTAATTAATATGTGATTAATAATAACAATAAATTCATTTTTAAATTTAAAAAAATTAAAGATTATTGGGACAGATTGTTTTTTTGTATTTGCTTGATAACAAAAAAATTAATTACAATAATTTTTTAATAAGTCATTAAAAAAATTATAGCTCGATGCCCAATAATCTCTTATGAATTTAATTCATTTAAAAAAAAAAACCGCATTGTAAAATTCTATAATGGTCAAAGCCATATGAGCGGGTCTCCTGGGCAACCCCTCCTTACAGATTTATATCCCCACGAATATTTACATTTACATTTAATAAGCAATTATTTAATGATAATTTATTTTTTTTATACAAATACTAATTATAATTTATTTAAGTTTATTTAATATTATCAACAATGCCAATTAGTGAAAAATAGTAGTAGAAAAATATCTAATTTAAAATGTATTGTTGAAATATTAATATTATTATTATTAATTAATTATAGATAAAATAAATAAAAATTAATTGGCTACCAGCCTTCAAGGCAACCACATCGCCTCCCCAAATAGGCCTTGTTTTAAAATATTATTTAAAAGTTTCTTATGAGGCTATGCCTCCCCAAGCACCCTGATAGTGAGGTGACTCTCCTCGAGCCTCTCCCTGGACCATTATCCAGAGGACAATAATATGCAGCTCAAACGAATCCTGGTGGCTCCCAAATCGACGACAATTGGCCGAGGGGCCTTGAAGCGAGCCTGTCCGAGACCAGACAGTCCTACCTGGACCAACCGGAGGCTGCGTCTTCAATCAACCAACATCAGCTTCAGATGAGTCAATTCTTGTTTTCCCCCTTCCCCCTTAAACTAAACTTGCCTATAACAAACTATAAACTGTAATTCTCTTTTTACTTTCTCTTACCTATGTATATATGTAATATATATATAGAGAGAAAGTATTGGATTCATGTCAAAAATTCGATGTCGAGATTTTGATGGATCTTCACGTTTTGAGGTCCCCTGAATCCAAAAAAGTGGTTTTCGCGACATGGTCTTTCTCTGTGTGTGTGTGCGTGTGTGTGTGGGTGGGTGGGTGGGTGGGTGTGTTCAATTTTAAGCATGAAGGAATTGAGCTATGAGGCTGAAATTTTATATTTAAGATAAACCCCCCCCGGGACCCGGAAAAATAAGCTTTTAATCAAAATCGGCCAAAGATTACTAGTACTTTACTGATGTACTTTTTCAGTTTTTTTCGATTTTCTCAAAATTTTCTCCAACGATTTTTTTTAAAATTCAAAAAACAATTATTTTTTAGATGCTCTTTCAAATGTATATTCTCATTTTGCGATTGAAATCTTCTGAAGACCACTTTACTCTTGTATTTCATAGGGAAGATAGGAGAAATGGTTGCCATGGTAACAAAATATAAATATTTTCCCATACTTATAAATTTTACATCTGAATTCCAATGTTCCGTACTGTCGGGAACTAAATATATGTCGACACAAAAAATCTGGTGTGACAAGCACAGTACACAACTTTCGATTACCGAAGGTAAGAGAAAGTTGTGTGCTGTGCGCCAGTCACACCAGATTTTTAATAAATATAATTTATTAAACAATTATTGAAATTATTATAATCTATAGATTTAAATTAGTACAACAATTTATAAATACGACAAGGCTTTTGTGTCTCAATGAAGTGAAGAGCAGATACTCGAATACACCCCACCTTACCGGCGTTGTTGCGAAGCCAACGACCGGTAAATTAAATTAAAATAGATTGTAATTAAACCCCAAATTAAATAAATAGTGTAAAAAAAATAATTTTGTCTATATTTATTGATGTTTTTCTATTGACAAACGACTTTTCACGTTATAATTCCTTATAATAGTCTAGTTTTTTTTTTTAAGTACGTTTAGACGTCGCTCCTGAACCCGGAGAAAGCAAAATATTAAATCTATTTCTTAAGAAAAATGACAAAATTCCCTTTTTTTTTTTTTTTTTTGTTGAATATGTGCCATATAGAGGGATGCGTGAGGCACCCTCATAACTACGCCTTTCTTCTTTGACATAATAAATCATATTTAATCCGACTTGGCGTTGATCTATCAAACTTCTCTCTTTTATTTTATCTATTTAAATCGATAAATCCTCTTTGATAAAGATGATAAAATTTATTAAATGATAAAATTCTCTCTCGTGTTTTTTTTTTAATTCACAGTTTCTAAACCAATTTGTAATCCAATTATTTTATTCAAATTATCGAAAAAAAAAATAGTAATCTGCGACAACAAATCTAATTTAAAAAAATAAAATAATATATAAAAAAAAAAAAAAAACAAATAGCAAATGTCCATCTATACTATTGATATAATAATATTAACAAAAATACATGTATATCCATCCATCAAAATCAAGACATTGAATTTTTGACATGAATCCAATACTTTCTCTCTATATATATATTACATATATACATAGGTAAGAGAAAGTAAAAAAAAAAAACAATTGAGAAAATTTTATCTATCTGTTAATTGTTATTATTTACTTGACTCGGTTATTTGGTGTTCTAGAAGATTTTTTATTTTGCAATTTTAAAAGGAATTTTTTTTTTTCTACCATTTGATTAATCAATCAATAATTTTTTTATTGTGATATCATATCTTCATTATCATTAGCTCTACTTGACGACTTTCACGTGGGTGGGAGACACATCATTGTACTTTGTCGCTTGTTTATCCCTTTCATTACTTGTAACACACACAAAACAACAACAACAACAACATTATTTGACTTTGTGCCAATAATTAGCTCGGGTAACTCGTGGTCGCTATTCACGTACTTATAAGTGTAGTAAGCCCCTTTCCTTATTGAGTTATTTAATTTTTAATATTTCAGTTGAAATTTTGTGAAAATGACGTCAAATTCAAGCTAAAAGGGAATCGCCTCCTTTTAATGGCAATTTCCAGAAAAGCAATAAAACGGGCCTTTAAAAGCAATAAAATCTCTTTCAGAGAAATTTACATAAACATTATGTTTTGATATTTTAACTGGAATCGATCTTCTTGAAATTTAAAATTTTTTCACAATAAATTAAATTAATTTCAAGTGAAAATCAAAAAATGTGGGTTGATGGGAATTACTCAAAAACGAAAAAACTCTCGATACTCAAATTTTATACTTGAGCCAAGTACCTATGTCGCAAGTATTTCAAGAAATTTCAATCACATCAGACAAAGGGTACTAGTACTTTACTAATGTATTTTTTCAGTTTTTTTTCGATTTCTCAAAATTCGCTCTAATGATTTTGATTAAAATTCAAAAATTAATTATTTTTTAGATACTCATTAAAAAGTATTTTAATAGATCTTCCAGGAAGCCCTGGCGATCATTACTCTGAGGAAGGGGACACGCACTGATCTCCCGGTGTGCCCTTTGATCGACGTTAGGAGCCTAAGGTAACGAAAAGAATTGAAAAAACGAAAAAATACTCGATACTTAATTAAAAAATTCCAAAAGTTTTATTTTCAAGTATAATTCAGATAATTGGCGAAAATCATATTTAATATAAATACAATTAATTATAGAATAATAATTGCGAGATTTAATTCTTTTTTTTTTTTAAATCTTCTATTCCAGCGTTGTGAAGCGCGCCTTCCTAGGGAGGCGCGGACTAGTCTAAGGGGAGGCGCAAATATTAGCTTAGCCTCAGCGAGCAATTTTCCAAGTTTTATAAATAAAATGAATTAAAAAAATATTTTTATATAAATAATCCGATCAAAATAGACATTTCGAATTACAATAATTCACACATAGCTGAAAAAAGGTGGAGACCTTGGATATTGACCATTACAATACCTCGATCCCATGTGTGCTAAAAGAGTTCATTCAAGTCCAAATGTCAATTTTCAGTCTTTTGGATTTTTCTCGAGAACGGTAAGTTTAATCAACAAAATAGGTCAGACAAAAATTGTAGATCATTAAAGTATCTACAAAAATTGTCTTTATACTTTTATGTGTTAGAATCACCATTTCTGAGATATTGCGATTCTAAAAGTTGAAGGAGTTACATTCTATATACCTGGTAATATGCACACTACGGTGGCCATATGAAGTCGATTTTTGAATTTTCTATTATAAATATTCTAACAAAAAATCAAATGAAATTTTCAATATAGAAACGAAATTTAATGCTCTTTAATTTTCGTTCTCATATTTAACCGGATATTAAAATAGGAAATTCAAAAGTCGACTTCATATGGCCACCGTAGTGTGCATGTTACTCGCTCAACTTTTAGAATCGCAATATCTCAGAAATGGTGATTCTCACACAAAAAGTATAAGAACAATTTTTATAGATAATTTTATGATCTACAATTTTTGTCTGACCTATTTTGTTGAATAAACTTATAGTTCTCGAGAAATTTCTGAAAAACCGAAAATTTTGATTTTTGTCTTTGAATAGCTCTTTTAGCATATATGGGATCGATGGGGACTTTTGATATTTTATTTGTAATGGTCTACCCAAGGTCTCCGCTAATTTTCAGCTTTGTGGGACTTATTGTAATTTGATCACTATTTTTATGGCTAACAAGGGGAGGTCGCCACCTGTGGGTCTCCGATTTTATTCATATTTGGTGAAGTTAAAGTACACAACCCCCTAATCATCTGTGCAAAATAATAGGTCGCGCTTCTCAAGCATTTCCGAGAAAAATCGATTTAAAAAATTAGCACGCACGTTATGTGTGAAACAAGTTGAGATCTTGTCGTCAAGGAGCGTGGCTCAGCGTTAAGGTTCCTGCCTTCCAAAACAGTGGTCACAGGTTCGAATCCCGTTCGAGCAGATTTTTTTTTTTTTTTTATTTGCTAATGTAAATTGTTATAATTAATAGAAATATTAATTAAATGATTTTAAATTTGCAGATTTAATAATTTAAAAAAAATTAATAAAAATGCTCCAAAATCAATTAAAAAAAAATATTTTCTTATTAGTCCAGTCAAAATAGACTAAATTATGATTCCAGTTTGCATTAATTCCCAACAAGCTGGATTTTTGTGCAGGTCTTGAATACGTCATTACAAATGATATGTCAAAAGTCCCCATCGATCCCGCTTGTGCGTTGTTTTTTATTCGAGGTCAAAGGTCACAAATTTGCGTTTTTTGCGTATATCTCTGAAACAACGAGAGCTATCGAAAAATGGTTTAGACAAAGTTTGTAGATCGTAAAATTGTCTACAAAAAATATCTCAACACTTTTTCTTCTACGGTGCACTGTTCTCGAATAATGGCTATTTTTAACATAGAAAATACGAATAGACACTCATACGTGGCCAGTATGCATCATCGGGTTAACCATTTGAACACAAAATATTAGAACATAGTTTTATTTGCCCCATGCACACAAGTACGTGAAAAATATACAATTCTGAGTGAGTCATCGTCCGTCCCTAATTATATTGGGCGGTTGGCCTTGAGAAACATCTGCCTGCGACACTCCATTTTTCGGGTCGAAACCTATTTATACCTGCTTTCCGAAGGACATAGCTCTAGTAAATGCAGTCAGTTTTGAACGGTTTTTCGTAGTGAATAGACGTGTTTGTGCATTATATTCTCTTTTTAAACAGTGCCGTTACAAAATTTTGTAAAAATGTCAGAAGTTTGCTTTATTTGCAATGAATCTTTGACTGAAGGTGAAATTGTGGTTGTTGATCGTGGGCTAAAGACTTTAATGGATTCAAGTACTGAAAGGGGTGATGGGTTCGATGAATATTTGAAGGACAAAACATCTGTAACGATACATAAGCAGTGTCGTAAAGCATACACCCGGAAGAGCAGCATCTAACAAGCTTGAGACACTCTTCGTCGAAGATGCTGCGCTTTTTTCATTTCAGCCGTTTTATCTGCTTCATTGCCACAGAACAAACAGTATTTCTTGAAACAAAAAGACGATTCATTACTTCGTACTCTAGTACGAGGAGGACTAATCCCAGATGTGGTAGCTAACTCCGCCTCACGCTGTCTTTTAGCTGCAGCGATGCTGCTCTTCCGGGTGTATGCTTTACGACACTGCTTATGTATCGTTACAGATGTTTTGTCCTTCAAATATTCATCGAACCCATCACCCCCGTATCGTAACCGTGTCGTAAAGCATGTTTCGACCCGAAAAATGGAGTGTCGCAGGCAGATGTTTCTCAAGGCCAACCGCCCAATATAATTAGGGACGGACGATGACTCACTCAGAATTGTATATTTTTCACGTACTTGTGTGCATGGGGCAAATAAAACTATGTTCTAATATTTTGTGTTCAAATGGTTAACCCGATGATGCATACTGGCCACGTATGAGTGTCTATTCGTATTTTCTATGTTAAAAATAGCCATAATTCGAGAACAGTGCACCGTAGAAGAAAAAGTGTTGAGATATTTTTTGTAGACAATTTTACGATCTACAAACTTTGTCTAAACCATTTTTCGATAGCTCTCGTTGTTTCAGAGATATACGCAAAAAACGCAAATTTGTGACCTTTGACCTCGAATAAAAAACAACGCACAAGCGGGATCGATGGGGACTTTTGACATATCATTTGTAATGACGTATTCAAGACCTGCACAAAAATCCAGCTTGTTGGGAATTAATGCAAACTGGAATGTCTATTTTGACTGGACTATATATTAAAATGTTCTTATACCATTTATTTTAGGATGTTTTTTATGTTAGGATGTACTAGAAATGAAATAAAATTAAACATTATTTAACATTTATTTAATTTTCATCGTCGGAGTCTTGTGGATTGCAATGATTTGGGTGAAATTCGTCATAAAAACAAAAAAAACAATAATGGTTTTTGCACCATGCACATATAATAAATGAATTTTTTTTGCAGGAGCAATACTTGATTTTGGAGCATTTTTATTAATTTTTTTTTAAATTATTAAATCTGCAAATTTAAAATCATTTAATTAATATTTCTATTAATTATAACAATTTACATTAGCTAATAAATAAAAAAATAATAAATAATAATAAAAAAAAAAAAAAAAAAATTGCGCGAACGGGATTTGAACCTGTGACCACTGTTTTGGAAGTCAGGAACCTTAGCGCTGAGCCACGCTCCTTGACAACAAGAACTCAACTTGTTTCACACATAACGTGCGTGCTAATTTTTAAATCGATTTTTCTCGGAAATGCTTGAGAAGCGCGACCTATTATTTTGCACAGATGATTAGGGGGTTGTGTACTTTAACTTCACCAAATATGAATAAAATCGGTGACCCACAGGTGGCGACCTCCCTTGTAAGTTTACCGGACTAAAATTTATATTTTTTTGATATTATTTTATATAATAAGAGGGGGGGGGAGGTGCCATATGATTAAATATTTTTAAGGGAGGCGTGGCAACCACTGTTCTATTCTATTAAATAAAATATTAATTTGTTTGTAACTCCGAAACTACTTGACGGATTTTTTTTTTCTATATGTAGATGATTTTTAGTGACAATTTATTTTTGGGAAAACTAATTTAGACTATCTAAAATTAAAAAGATAATTTATAACTAATTTTATTTAACGAATGGAGGTTTAAACAAAATAAATAAAAGAATCGTAAATTTTTTGTCGACCAACATGTCACTTGAATGTAAATATTGACATTTTTTTTGTTGTTGTTATTTCTCATTCATTAGCTCGGCTTTTAAAACAGTAAATAAATAATAAATCAAATAATCAACAAGTGTTCATTTTTTTTTTTTTTTTTTTTTTTTGTTACACTTTGAAATCGATTTCTGATTTTATATAACAACATAATTAATAGCAACTTAATAACAAATTTGTTTCTTTTTTTTTTTTGTTGAAAGCACAAAGTTTGCGCTTGTTGTTTTGTGCCTGAGGCCTGTGAGGGGGAACCAGACCGTGGCCGTGGCCAAAGAGTGAGTGGCGAACCTCAAACACCTCTATTAAAATGCATTCATTCACCAACTCTGCCAAAAAAAAAAAATTCTCTGTAAACAAAATATTCGATAAAAATTCACTTTCATTTTTTTTTTTTTTTTTTGCATCCATATAAATAAGAATATTGAATAATAAATGTAATTTAATTATTACTAGTTGCGCAGCCCGTTTTTGGCGGGCCTTCGCTCATTCCCCCACTCCTTAAAGCGGGTAATTTTTTGGGAATTGAATTTTATAAATTTAAGAGTGAGATAAAAAAAACCACTTTCTGTTTAAATAAATTTCACAGTTTTTTGTTTTTAAAATAAAATACGGTTAGCAACGTTTCGGTCATTCTCAGGTCAAGATTTATAGTTGTTTGGAACTAACCACCGAGGACACGTGCTTCTAAGAGGGTCGATATTAAATTTATTTTATTTTTTTCAATCTTAACTAGAGAAAGAGCAATCAAGACTTTTTTAATTAAAACTCACTCAATTTACACAAGACAAGGTTAAATTGATTTATTTTAGGCAGGGCCGGAACTAGGAGATTTTATAGGGGGGGGGGGGCAAAATATAACTTGCCGCCCCCTCCTTAAAATTTTCCTTGATCTCAAAAATTTTTCTGCGAGAATTTTTTTTTTTTTTTTTCGCGGAACCAAATGTTTCCGTCAGCAAAAATATTTTACTTTTTTTTTTAGAGACGATAAATTTTTGCCGCCCGCGGAACCAAAAAATTTTTTCCGGGCGCCGCCCGCGGAACATTTTCTCTAGCGCGGAACCAAAAGTTTTTTCCTTTTTTTTTTGAGACGGTAAATTTTTGCTAAATTTCTGCGTAACCAAAAATTTTGTATCTTTCTTGGATTGCCGCCCCCCTGATATCTGCCGCCTGGGGCACGTGCACCCACTGTCCCCCCTAGATCCGGCCCTGATTTTTAGGATCGAGCGAAAAGCCCTTCAACAGGGCGGGGGAGTTTTGGAATAGAAACAGTGCTGCCAACCCTCAGGCTTCTCTTTTTTTTTTTTTTTTTTTTTGAAATTTCATAATAAATTTATTTTTTATTATAAATTTGGAGAAAAATTTATATAAAAAAAAAGGTCGAATGAAATTCGTATAGAAAAAAATGGAGTTACTTGAGCAGCGGGGGTAATGTAAAATTTATTTTAAAAAAATAATAATAAATGGTAAAATATTTAGCTGAAAAATCATTCCTCCTTCTAACCGTATATTCAACATAATTATACCTCTTAAGACAGAGGGAGATATTCAAGCCGATAAACTTTTTCGTGCATGCCTCCCTAACCTGCCACTATAGACACATGATTTGTAAGACGTTGTCAAGTTAAAAAAAAGCAAGCAAAATGAATTATTTTCTATCTCTCCTCATTTCCCTACAAATATTTATAGTATTTTTTTTTTTTTTAATAGCTTCGTTTATTTCCCTTTTGAGTTTATGTAATAGTTAGTAATAATTATTTCTTTTTCTACCCTTTGCTGAAAATTGTTTTCATTAAACGTATGTTATATCACACC
>JAKCPI010019440.1:0-15278 GCA_023213315.1 Euborellia annulipes
AAATTAAAGTTTTTTGTTTTCATTGGATTATATATAATTTTTTTTGTCAATTGTGCAAATAACATTAAATATACATTTTTTTTAGAACATATTTCATAAAAAATATAGCATTTGAAACAATATTAACTCAATTTGTAATTTTTTTTGGCGCTTGACATACTAATGCATAACAGGGTCCATATAGCACCTTAGTTTCAAACTTGACCACTTGCATTTCATAAGGAAAAAAGTAAAAAGTCAATTGATTGAAAATTTCCATAGGCTCTGTGCAGTGGCGTCATTTAGAAGGGGGAAGGGGGGTATTTGCCCTCCCCCCCAAGGGGCTCTGATTTTTATAAAATTTTATACAGTGATACCTCGAGATAGGAGTTTAATTCTTTCCGTAACCTTGCTCGTATCTCAAATGAGTTTGGCAAGTGTCATTAAATAGCTCCGATGCACGACTTTTTCGCAGCTGGCCCTTTCTCGTATCTCGAATTTTGCTCGTATTTCAAAACATACGTATCAAATATACTTCTATATTATTCTAAATAAAATATTTCAAAATATATCTACGAGTATACAAACTGTACAAAATTAAACAATTATATAAATTATAAATATCTTTTGGCCAAATTTGAGTACCTATTTGTAAATATATTTTAAGAAAAAATAAAGTTTGCCCCCAAGAAAAAGTTGAAATGACGTCACTGGCTCTAGGGTATATGTTGCTTAAAATAAACTCAGGTTAATTTTCAAAATTTTAATCTCATATTTTTTTTTTTTTTTTTTTTTTTTAAAAAAACATTCACACTTTTTTCTCATTCACACTCACACTCACACACACATTCACACTGTCTTTTCGGCAGCTCAGGCCATATAAGACATTTGCGATAACCGTTATTGAATAAATGTACATATATTAGGGTCCAGGCATTTTTATTTAAGCCATCTGGTATCCAGATGGCTTAAATAAAATCATCGGACTGCCTGGGGTCCGAACCCGCGACGTTTGGTATATGAGGTTAGCACGCTAACCTCTACACCACGCCCCGTGGGCTTAATCTCATATTTGGAGATTTTATACACAATAGAGAATCCTAAATAAATACAAAATTTCATAAGAATTGGGAAAAAATTTTTTAAATGCGAAAAAAGTTCCAAAGGGGACCCCCTTTTGAATCGAAATTAACATACAAATCCCCGTATGGGGATTTAAAATTGCCTCTATCGAAAGAAGAGCCGGAAAATGATTTTGAAATATCTCAAATACTACATCAGTAAAAGTGTACTTCAAACGATTTACACAAAAAAATATACTTTTTAAAGATTCTTTTTGAATAATAATAATAAAAAAGGCCCCGGGGCCCCCCCCCCAAAAATTGATTTCATCTTATCAAAATTTTTCGAATCATTTGTAGGTTGATTTCTTAAAATGTGTTCTTTATCAAAGATCAAATAAGAATTAAGAAAAAAAAAAGGAAATGATTAGGCCTATGATATCTCAAAATTAAACTAAATCTCAACTACTTTTTATTTGCGTCTGTCGTCAATACTTCAAGTATATAATGAAGATAAAGAATATTTCAAATTCGCAAAATATTAAATATTCAAGATGATTAGAATCATTGTGACGGTGATGAAATCGTAATTGAAAGATGATGAAGATATTAGACAAAGTGGGATGGGGTGGTGCACCCGATTGAATATAATGCACACACTTGCGTCTGACAAGCATCTTTTTGTACCGGCATGGACAAATTCCCTTCGGCACAAGCATGCTTGTGCAGGAAACAGCTTATGCCGAAAATTGACCTAAAAATGTCAAACTCGGAAGGTTATTTATTCGAAGATAACAAGAAATATTAAGGCGGAATAGGAGCGAAGTGGTTACGCATGTTTTTCCCGATAAGATGGCGTTGTATGTCATAAAAAGTATGTCCAAATATCAAGTAATTCAAAAATTTGCCAAGAGATGTCAGAATGGTAGCTAATAATATTTAATGCATTTGGTTGATTTTCATTGATCTTTTTAACAATAAATACTTATAAATGTTATTATATATTATGTACCTTTTATAAAAGCATAAAAATATATAAATATAGGCTATTAGGGGATCAGCTGTTAGACTAGCCTGCCATCTATTGCAAGAATGCGGAACTAATTTGACAGTTGATTTTTAAATAAATCATCTAAGCTTATTTTAAAAATTTCTTAATTAATATGTGATTAATAATAACAATAAATTCATTTTTAAATTAATAAAAAAAAAGATTATTGGGACAGATTGTTTTTTTGTATTTGCTTGATAACAAAAAAATTAATTACGATAATTTTTTAATAAGTCATTAAAAAAATTATAGCTCGATGTCCCAATAATCTCTTATGAATTTAATTCATTTAAAAAAAACCGCATTGAAAAATTCCTTGTAATAGTCTAGGTTTTTTTTTTTTTAAGTACGTTTAGACGTCGCTCCGGAACCCCCTTAATAAATAAATATTAATATTTAAATTGAAATTTGAAATGAATTAATATATATTAAATAAATATCAAATGTCAAGTCGTCTATAAAATGGCGGCGAGTTTTTCTTCTGCATGATTAAAATTCAATCGAGCATCAAGCGGCTTGCACAATTAAAATGCTTGCACTATAGACGCTACAGTTTGCATGTCAAGTTGGTATGGTAATTATGTGTGGAGAAGCCGCCTTAATAGACAAGTGTTTTCTATAATGTTTTTGGTTACAATATTTTGTAAATTATTATAATAAATATACTGTTTCATTAATTTAATATAAAAAAATAAACAGGGGATATTCGTATTATAAACAAGACATTTATATTTACAAATGTATGTTTCCTAAATTGGTAATAAACTTGCTCACCGAAGGCGGGCATTGCGGCTAGTAAATAGTTATTTTATTCTTTTCGGCATCTTAATAAAAAACAACAAAAAAAAAAGTAAAATAAATCATACTATTAAGGAATTTTTATTTTTTATCGAGAAAATATTTTAATCAACGTAATCGAAATTTAATTAAGTTTTTAAACAGAACAAGTGTTTTTACTTCTTTTTTTTTCTAATCATCAATGTCATTAATCATTAAACGTCGTATTGGCAGACAGACGGGGAAAATATTAGTAAGGAAATTTTGATGGAAATACACGTTTCAACAAAATGGCCGGTCTGTTATGAAAATATCTCAAGAACGAAAAGAGCTAGGACGTTGAAATTTTATATTTAAGTTGGGCACCCTACTGGAACGTGACACAAAACTTTTAAACAAAATTAGCCAAAGAATACTAGTACTTTACTGATGTATTTTTTTAGTTTTTTTTCGGTTTTCTCAAAATTTGCTCTAATGATTTTGAAAAAAAAATCAAAAATCACTTATTATTTAGATGCTCTTTAAAATTGACTCATTTTGCCCTTGAAATTGTTTGAAGCACATTTACTGTTGTTCTTCATAGGAAAGAATAGGGGATACATGCTAACAGAATATATTTTACTATACTGTATTTATAAATTTTACATCTTGAATTCTAATATATTGTCGGAAACTAAATATATCTCGACACAAAAAATCTGCTGTAGCAAGCACAGAACACATATTTCTTTAATTAAAGGTAAGAGTTTGGTCCTGTGAGACCAGTCACACCAGATTTTTTTCGTTCTAAGGACGATAGAATAAAAAGATCTGGTTTGATTGATCGCACAGCACATAACTTTCCCTAACCCTTCGGAAAGAGAAAGTTGTGTTCTGTGCTTGTCACGCCAGATTTTTTGTGTCGAGATATGTCTAGTTTCCGACAGTAAGGTACATTCGTATTTCAAATAGTAAAATTTATCAAGTATGAAAAAAACATTTATATTTCGTTACCATGACAAGCATTTCTCCTATTCTTCCCTATGAAATACAGGAGTAAAGTGGTCTTCAGAAGATTTCAATTGCAAAATGAGAATATACATTTTAAAGAGCATCTAAAAAATAATTGATTTTTGAATTTTAATCAAAATCGTTGGAGCGAATTTAGAGAAAATCGAAAAAAACTGAAAAAGTGCATCAGTAAAGTACTAGTACTCTTTGTCTGATTTTGATTAAAAGCTTCATGTCACGAGCCTAACTTAAATATAAAATTTCAACCTCCTAGCTCTTTTCGTTCTTGAGATTATTTTGTTCACACGCACAGACAGACAGACCATGTCGCGAAAACCACTTTTTTGGATTCAGGGCTCCTCAAAACGGGTATATCCATCAAAATCACTACATCGAATTTTTGACATGAATCCAATATTTTCTCTCTCTATATATTAACATATATATATAGAGGTAAGAGAAAGTAATAAAATAATATTATTTTCTATAATAAAACAGAAAGAGAGAAATTGAAATCGAGGCTAGAAATAAAAGATCAATTTCCAATAAGTCCCATTGTCTTTGTTACTTTCTCTTACACATGGAATAATCACCAAAAAACTTATCCCCTCCCCCCCCCCCCACCGTCTTCTTATATCCACATATTAACGTTGTTTTCAATAAATAGAGAGATGCATAATATGTGTAAGCATATTTTTTAATAAAGGAAATTCGGTCAGCATTTTTAATTTTTATTCTAATAGAGCAAAAATGTTTTGTTTATTTTGCACATTTTCTTTCTTCATTCAAATGAAAAGAATAATTGATAGGTAGAGACAGAGAATTATCTAGATATAATAAAAAAACAGACAACAAAGTTGCAAAACTTTCCCCGCCTCTTGATTGGATAGTTATATAGCGGGAAAGGTTTTACAACTTTGTTGTCTATTTAAATTAATTGGCCTTTTTTTTTTAAACACTCACACTTTTTTCTCATTCACACAGTCTTTTCGGCAACTTAGGCCATATAAGACTTTTTACGATATCCGTTAGAGATTAATACCCGTATTCATAGTTGTTCCTTAAGGAGGAAGGGACCCTTAAACCTCAGTTCTTATTTCATAAACGTTCCTTGAGCCAAAAGGCTTCCCTAAATGCTCCCTTTTCCCAAGGGAAGTCGCGAGGTCACTTAAGGGAGATTTTATAACCTTTTATAACCTATTTCTTATATTTGTAAATAAATTTAAAAAAAAAATTTTTTTTTTTTTTTTTCTCCTCAACCAGGGTCTATTTGAATCGCTTTCTGCAGAAAGGCATCTAGTCCATTTTCAGTTTTTTGATAAATTTTTTTAAATAGGTCAACACATCGTTTACTGCATAAAAGGCACTTGTCCACCAAAAAGTGAGGCTTCAGTTTTCATAATTAATCATTTAAAATCCTCATATTATGTTTTTAAACCATTCTTTGCCTCTCCTAAAAATCTTTAAAATATGGACGTTGCCTTTCTGCCGTAAGCGATTCATTTGTTCTGAATGTCAATTAATAAATTTAATTTAAATATTTTAAATTATTCATTATATATACCGTATATATATTTATATTTATTAATTTAATGGATTAAAATTTCAAATAAATATGGATAATGATTTTTTAAACAAATCATCAGACGAGTAATTTGAAGACGAAAGGGAAGGTAATCGAATTCAATTGTAACCTTCTAAAAAATATCTACGAGATTGTGAAAATAAAATAGAATTTGTTGATCAACTTCCCTTTCGTTAAAGACACAGAGACTCTTGTTCGAGTAGTACATTCCTGAGCCATATAATTTTTTGACACTCTTTCCCATGCTTCTGCCTTTTCTTTTAAAGTAATGGCATATATTTGTTTTATTTTCAATAGCGTTTTCTTCACTCACAAATTGGGCAAAAAGCAATTTCTCTTACTCAATGTAATTTTTTTATTTCCATTTGATTATTTTATTTTGACCTGTAGACCTATATAATGAAAAATGAGACAATTTTGGTTCGGGTAAGGTTAGTTTCGGGCAGTCAAATTGCTAACTTCATATCATTTATCACTAAAAATCACTGAAATATTACTTCCAATTGCCTCCTTAGCAAAGGGAAGACCTGAGATCCCTCTATGAAATAAGGAGGCCTTAAGTTTTCAAGGCTTCCTTAGGGAAGGCTTCCTTTTCCCCTAAGATAAGGCTTGTTTATGAATACGGGCATTAGTCCCACTTAGGACTATAAATTCGCCAAACCTCCGATGTATACTTCCATAGATATAAGCAATGCTGCTTGTTATTATATTTGTAATAAAATTTCTTTTAACTTTTATATTTGTTGTATCTTGGAAAAAGAAAAAAAAATTAAAAAAACAAGGTGTGCGCTCATCGGAGTGTAAAACCGGCGGTAAGGTCCAGCGGTAATGCACACAGTGCCAAGAGGGCATTACCGGAAAGGGGAAGAATATCTCCCCTCCACTTTGCTCTGCCTCATGTCATTACTCTCCTCCCCTCTCCACTTGTTCTTTTTACTTTTTTATTATTATTATTAACTCTTGGCTAGAGAGGGAGGGAGAAAAACTCTGGTGTGACTGGTCGCACAGCACACTTCAGTAAGAGAAAGTTGTGCACCGTGCTGGTCACACCAGATTTTTTGTGTCGAGATATATTTAGTTTCCCAAAGCACCTTAGTTTCTAACTTGCATTTTAAATGTTGACTGCTTGAAATAAACTATGGTTATTTTTCAAAATTTTTATCTCATATTTGGACATTTTATACTCTGTAAAAAAAAAAAAAATATGAATTTTCAATCATTTTTCATATACTTGGGTGATTTAATATTAATATACCCAGGATATGAAATAAAATTAATATAAAAGTTTATGAACAAATTACCAACTTTTAAACTTATCTTTTTCTTTGTGTGCCGCCAAATTTTGAAATCGTTAAACGTGTCCCGCGACAAGTTGAGAATCACTGGTCTAAACGTTCTCAAATAACTCGATTACCTCAAGGAATTTTTATTAATATTATTTTATAATTATTTTAAGGAAACTTGAAATTATTCTTTTAAAATTTATTTCACAAACATAAATTTATTAAATTCTGGTTTGAAATTCGCGCTCTAAACTATTTAAATATTTATGAAGTCATACTAATTGAATAATTTTTATAAAGTAATTCAACTAAATAGCTATAAAAATTAAAAATTAACAATTTTTACCAAAATAATTAATTTTAAAATATACAAGAAATTTGTTAGGTTGGCAACAAATTGAACTTTCTCATATATATTCATAAAGAGTTTATGAAACAGAGTTCCTATACTTGTATATGAAGTTTTCTTGAAAATTTTTAACAGTGTACACAATATAGAATCGTAAATAAATACAAAATTTCATAAGAATTAGAAAAAAAAATTTTAAATGCGTAAAAAGTTCCAAAAGGGGGACCCCCTTTTGAATCGAAATTAACATACAAATCCCTATAGGAAATTAACATTGTTCCTATGCGAAGATAAGGTGGAAAGTGAATTTGAAAAATCTGAAATAATTACATCATTAAAGTCTACTTCAAACAATTTTCACGAAAAATTTTCCTGATACACTTTTTAAAGAGCATCTAAAAAATCCATAAGATTTTAATCAAAATGGTAGCAGCCAATTTTGAGAAAATTTTCAGGAAAATACTTGTACTCTTTGGCCGATTTTGTTGAAAAGCTTTTTTTTTTCCGCGTGTCAGGTGAAGTCTCCCGAAGGCGGGTGTTGTGTCCAAATAAAGTGGAAACGACCTTTAACACCCAACCAAAATAAGATTTGTTTTTACTTTCAATTGACTTTCTTCACTTCTTCTTTTTTCTCCTTTATCCCTGCCTGTATTGGGGTCGAATGGTCATCAACTATCAGAGTGGAACTTGGGTCGGCATGAGTTTTCAAAAAACACTTCGTATTATTAAACTTGGAATTTTTTTTTTTTTTTTAAGCAATTACCGCCACCTTGTCTAAGTGAGAAAAGAAAAGAATAAAAAAAAAAATATTTAATAAAAGTCAAAAATTTATTTAAAAAAAAAAATATAAAGCTGAAGAAAGCGTGTTTGATTGATTTTTTTTTTTTTATATAAATATAAATTAATTTAAAAAAATATTATTTTAGCGAGACGAAAAGCTGAAACGATATGTATCAAAAGTTTCTGCCGAAATCTTTTAAAGATATTTTAACAAGAAAGTGAAAAAATTCTCCAAAATGACTGCCGGCCATATTCAAAAATAAGTTAGACACACGACTCAGACCAGTCTGGCAACGTCGCATAAAATAATACTCTTTTCTCGCTGTCAGTTACATTTTTTTTCCCCCCATTTTACGATATTTTTTCTATCAAATCGTCCATTGTGTTTAAACTGATTTGCATTAAACATTGTAATATATTAAATAAAATAAAATTGAAGGCGTTTAAGATTTAAAATAGATAGTTGATGAATGCAATGTTGCCAGTTCTATATTACGTGAAATACTGCTCAAGTCAAAAGTCATTCATTTATTATTTTTGGTAATTAAATTATTAACTTAATCCAATTATAAACTATGATAGGTCACGACTAAATTATAATAAGGAATTTTGGCATTCAAATTTTTAATTTTATTTTTAAAAAAACTTAGATTCTATTATGACTTACGATGTACTATCCGAACAACCTTAAATAAATTTATTTTGAGCAAAAATGGAAAGTTTTTCAACTTGATTTTTTGTTTATATAAAGATTAAAGCATTGTGGTATGTGAAGAGAAGATAAATACATATTATTTTCACCTACTTGTTGTTGTTATGTATTTATATTAATCCCTAAACAGGTAAAAGCTGAATTAATTATTTATTCTTTTTACTCACGCCTGGATTTTGTTTTGTTTTGTCTTTTTTGTTTAATAAAATGAGAGAGAGAGAGAGAATGGTGTCGTTTTCATGAAATCTTGTTTAAATGCCGTGAAAATTGCGTGGGACTCAAATAACGATGATTTCACTCATTAATTCGCACTTTGCTTGCTATTAACGAGCATTTTTAGGTGATCTTTTTATTATTATATGTGCGTAGTCCTTTTTTTTTTTTGCACCTAAACAATTTGGAAATTAAAATAATTATAGACTAGATTATATGTTTCGAAATATTTTTTGACACTCATGTGTCATCACTTCTCCCCTTATTTAAATAAAATATTCAAATATTTAAAAGATGTTCTCTAGCAGCACACTTCTGTTCTAGTTAAGGGGGTTCAGGAGCGATGTCTAAACGTATTAAAAAAAAAAAACTAGACTATTATAAGGAATTTTTCAATGTGGTTTTTTTTTAATGAATTAAATTCATAAAAGATTATTGGGACATCGAGCTATAATTTGTTTAATGACTAGGCCATAAGGGGATCGGCTGTTAGACTAGCCTGCCATCTATTGCAAGAATGCTGAACTAATTTGACAGTTGATTTTTAAATAAATCATCCAAGCTTATTTTAAATAAATTTCTTAATTAATATGTGATTAATAATAACAATAAATTCATTTTTAAATTTAAAAAAAAAAAAAAAAAATTAAAGATTTTTGGGACAGATTGTTTTTTTGTATTTGCTTGATAACAAAAAAATTAATTACGATAATTTTTTAATAAGTCATTAAACAAGATTATAGCTCGATGTCCCCACTAATCTCTTATGAATTAAATTCATTTAAAAAAAACCGCATTGTAAAATTCCTTATAATAGTCTAGATTTTTTTTAAAGTACGTTTAGACGTCACTCCTGAACCCGGAGAAAGCAAAATATTAAATCTATTTCTTGGGAAAAATGACAAAATTCCCTTTTTTTTTGTTGAATATGTACCATATAGAGGGATGGGTGAGGCACCCTCATAACTACGCCTTTCTTCTTTGACATAATAAATCATATTTAATCCGGCTTGGCGTTGATCTATCAAACTTCTCTCTTTTATTTTATCTATTTAAATCGATAAATCCTCTTTGATAAAGATGATAAAATTTATTAAATGATAAAATTCTCTCTCGTGTTTTTTTTTTTTTAATTCACAGTTTCTAAACCAATTTGTAATCCAATTATTTTATTCAAATTATCGAAAAAAAAAAAAATAGTAATCTGCGACAACAAATCTAATTTAAAAAATAAAATAATATATAAAAAAAAAAAATAGCAAATGTCCATCTATACTATTGATATAATAATATTAACAAAAATACATGTATACACTAGCGGTCCCAGGGGGGGGCCCAGAGGGGCCCGGGCCCCCCCCATTGGTCAACAAAAATTCAAAAGTTTTATTTAATATTTTAAAACTAAACAAAAAAAATTATCAATTTTTCACGTCTCAGGATAGCTAAAAACGCAAATTTCAATGC
Organism: Euborellia annulipes; assembly: GCA_023213315.1. Classification (NCBI taxonomy): domain Eukaryota; kingdom Metazoa; phylum Arthropoda; class Insecta; order Dermaptera; family Anisolabididae; genus Euborellia; species Euborellia annulipes. The sequence continues at coordinate 10,245 of JAKCPI010019440.1, forward strand.
CTAATTTTCAAAAATTTTTCCACACCCCCTAGGGTGTTAGCCTTGTATTCCAAGGGTCGCGGGTTCGGATCCCAGACAGTTTTTAATGAGTATTATGATATTATTTGGCTTTTAATTTGACTACAAAAAAAATTAGGATGTCGCCTAAATGGCGACGAGTGCAAAGGGTTAATTTTTAAAGGTCGCTCAAAATTTATTTTTATTTGATTCATATTAAAGATTTAATAAATTCTTTTTCTTTTAATTAGTAAGATATTTGAGAAAATATAATCAATCGTACCTTAATTTGCAAATTAGCAAGTTATTAAAAAATTAATTAAAAAAATCTTGGCCAGTGCTGTCGTTTCGGGCCCATTTGCCACAAAATAAAAATACAGTCCATGCACCTACGGCAATTCTCATATACATCTAATGGTATATGCAAATTTTATCATTTATTTTTGTATGAACCAAAATGCATCTATCTAAGAAACATTAACAGTTTATCGTCCTGAAGATGGGATCGTGATTCCGAAACGTCGACGATAATTAAATAAAGTTTTTTTATCTCTTGCTGGCTGTCTACATCTATCTAATCCCAATAATTATACTTTTACTTTCAGTATTCTGTTTTTTTGTTCATCTCGTGGTGTATTTTTGTCGATTATCTTACTAATTAAAAGAAAAAATTTATTAAATATTTAATATGAATCAAATAAAAATAATTTTTTTTGAGCGACCTTTAAAAATTAACCCTTTGCACTCGTATGTCGCCATATAGGCGACATCCTAATTTTTTTGTAGTCAAATTAAAGCCAAATAATATCATAATATTCATTAAAAACTGTCTGAGATCCGAACCCGCGACCCTTGGAATACAAGGCTAACACCCTAGGGGGTATGGAAAATTTTTTGAAAATTAGGCATTGAAATTTGAGTTTTTAGCTAACCTGAGACGTGAAAAATTTATAATTTTTTTGTTTAGTTTTAAAATATTAAATAAAACTTTTGAATTTTTGTTGTCCAATGGGGGGGGGGGGCCCGGGCCCCTGGCCCCCCCCCCCTGGGACCGCTAGTGATTGCCGGTATCGAATGAAAAGTACTCATTCAAATATAATTTGTTTTTAGGTCCTTTTGGCATCCTAGGCCATATAGATTGAATGTTTTAGCTAAAACGGCTCTTATTTTGAATTTTCAAGATTTAATTACAATTCTGCAATGATATCGCATGTTTTTTTATATTTTATTTTTTGCTCGAGAAAAATCTGATGTGACTGGTCGCACTGCACACAACTTTCTCTTACCTTCGGTAATCGAAAGTTGTGTTCTGTGCTTGTCACACCAGATTGTTTTTGTGTCGACATATATTTAGTTTCCGGCAATATATTAAAGATATAAAATTTCAATATAAACATTATATTTTGTTATCATAGCATCTACTTTTCCTAAGAAGTATAAAAGTGGGCTTCTAACAATTGTGTCTACAAATTTTAAACAACATCTAAAATGTAATTGATTTTTAAACAAAATCGATAAAGCCAAATGCCAGAAAAATAAAAAAAAAATGAAAAAATACATCAGTAAAGTACTAATACTATTTAGTCGATTAGAATGAAATTCCTGCCCATGCTTGGGACATGAATACTTAGCTAAAGTATAAAATTTGTGTATCGAGAGTTCTTTCCTTATTGAGTTATTTAATTCAATCCACATTTTTGATATTTCAGTTGAAATTTCATTCAAATGATGGTGAAAATGACGTCAAATTCAAGCTAAAAGGGAATCGCCTCCTTTTAAAGGCAATTTCAAGAAAAGCAATAAAACAGGCATTTAAAAGAGATAAAATCTCTTCAGAGAAATTTAAATAAACATTATGTTTTGATATTTTAACTGGAATCGATCTTCTTGAAATTTAAGATTTTTTCACAATAAATTAAATTAATTTCAAGTGAAATATAAAAAAAGTGGGTTAATGGGAATTACTCAAAAACGAAAAAACTCTCGATACTCAAATTTTATACTTCAGCCAAGTATCTATGTCGCAAGTATTTCAAGAAATTTCAATCACATCAGCCTAAGAGTACTAGTACTTTACTGATGTATTTTTTCAGTTTTTTTTCGATTTCTCAAAATTCGCTCCAACGATTTTAATTAAAATTCAAAAATCAATTATTTTTTAGATACTCTTTAAAAAGTAGCCTATATCAATAAAACTTTACGTGAAAATAATATAAGTGTACTTTACGCTGCGATTCAACCCTGGGGGGGGGGGGGGTTGATCCTCCAGGAAGCCCTGGCGATCATTGCTCTGAGGAAGGGGGCATATATCGCACTAATCTTCCGGTGTACACTTTGATCGACGTTAAGATGACGAAAAGACTTAAAAATACTCATACGTAAAAAATACTCGATACTTTCCTATCGATACGATACCAAGTATCGATATTTTATTTTCGATACCACATCCCTACATATAAGACTTTTTACGTCAACCGTTAATATGAATATATATATATTGGGGTCCAGGCATTCGAAAGGTTTGAGAACTCAACATTGATCAATATTCACATCATTGCTAATTCAATCTCTTATTATTTGAAATTCCTATCGGGATCCCCGTTTATTTACCCGAGGTGCTTTCGTGCACGAAGACACACACCTCAAACCCAACCGGCCTCTGACCGTAGCCATCTACCGGCACCCCGTGAAGTTACATCATTTCCTATCTCTAACTCCTCCTCCTACTTTCTTTTCGTCTCTAGCTAGTGAACTAATCCTTATTTCTGGTTCCAACCGGCTCCTTATATCCAACCTCTTCTATGCTGTGGAGGATGTCCTAGTTGAGGAGGGACTCCCTCAGCACCGGCGTGTAGCCTACTCCTTTCGAAGAATGCATCACTGAGAGGGAACCTTCTTTACGTCCCTTCCACAGGACAGGATGTCACAGCAACTCCCTCTCTAAATAATGTGTATTGTTAAAATCACTACACCAGGGACCCTCGCTAATTCAATCTAAACACAATTTAATTTATGTATCGCATTTGGCTTAGAAACGATGGAGTAATTTAAAGATATATTTTTTAAATTTGTTTAAAGTCCGTTCCTATTTTTACAATTTATTGGTATCCAAATTCAAATGAAATAATTTTTTTTCGCCTGGGACGGGATGGGAACCCAAGTGACCATCTTACTAGTGAATCTTTAAATTAAATTATTATATAAGTTGGTCACTGATTATTCTACTTACTGTCTTATACAATTCGCTCGAGTTTATACAGTTCCCGGTCCGAAAATTAATTCAAAATCTCTATCTAATCTCTCCCCACCTAGACTTTTTAAATTTAATTTAGTGTAAGAGGGGTAACATATTTTCCTAAAGTCACCAGCTATTGAAGAATTATAATCTACCAAGCGATCAGTTTAATATTTAGAGAGATATTTCAGAGTCGATTAACCAGACGAATAATCCCCATATTCAATAGGGATTATTCTGCACATATCAATAATTTAATTAATTATATACATGCATAACAAAAGAGAGTTTAAACCTGTTTGTGAATTTTAATAAGTTAAATAGGTAATTTGTGTGATAATAAATAAATTGAACAAATTTGTATAAATTGAACATACAAGGAAGGTGGTTAGCAATAAAAAAAAAGTGAATTAGGTTCTTTGTCTTGAACTTGTGACCCTCGGACACCAAATGACTCATCCTTGAAGACTTGGAGGCCGCCAGGTGAGTCTTTTTTGCCTTTGCCTTTGCAAACTACTCTCAGGTGATCCTCTTTATTTTACTATAAAAATATTTCTTCATATTTGTGATTTGGAAAAGGGCGTGATATAATTTTATTTTATACAGTATGATATGGTTTTTGTGTTAAATTAATTGTAATTTTTTTGAATTTCTTTTTCCTCTAGGCCTCTTTTAATACGTCATTGCCGCTACAATTTCGGCAACGTTTTGTTAAAAAAATTGCAGTATCATCAGATAATGGAATAAACAAGTCTACAAGTTGGCTTGGAAATTTTAGAGCGTCCTTTGTGCTCTTAGAGCCAGAGTTCCAGGTATACGACCAGGGCTGTGGGAGGAGCTACGCAACCAGTTGGAAAAAATAATAAAGCACGCATACGACCCTTTTGATGTGCCCAGTCGGTACCCTCGCTTGAACTCAAGATCCTTCATTAACATCTTAACACTTGCATCCCAAATTGGCAACAAACTTGCCCGCGTGAGGCAGCCAATTGGGGGGTCCAGGCCTACTGGCTAGACGGAAAGCCTGCTGAAGGAAAATAAAAGTATGTATATAACTCTAAGGTCTGTTAAGAGTTAAGAGATATTTAAATACCTGTTAGAATTGAAATAATGAGCTAACCATAAACCAGAGAGCTCTTTCTTAATTGAACTTCCAAATGCATCATTAATGAACACATTTCGGTTGAATTCAAGAATTATTTATTCACTTGACAAGTGCAAATATGTTAGAATGCAAATGAATAGACAGAGAAAGAGAATGCCTTTTTTGCATGTTTATCGATGACTGCAACCAACCGACGGTCGTTTGCTATTATTCTATTCTCCATTCAAACAATAAAAAGAATGAAAGGTCACTTGGGAGAAATCCTTCGTAACGTAGATATTAATTTAAAGGTTAAATTTCTTTATAAAACAGAGAATAAATAGCGTTAATTTGCCTAATAGCGGGGCTTTCGGGGATCTTGTTAATCCAATTTTCAGAAACAAGGTCATTTTTCCAAATAATAATAATGATAATAAATAAATCACCGGCTGCCGATGATTTATTCGATGATTCTGAATATAAATGATTGAAATCATCGTCCTCGAGGTGGTGGTTATAGTAGTGGGGAGTGAATTATGGCTTTGCAAATTGAAAGGAGGACAAATTGGCAGCGAAAAGGAAATTATGGAGTACATGGTAACACAGACACTTGTCAACATAGTCTGTTTCAAAACAAAAAGAATTAATTTTATATTTTAAATCAATAGAAAAGAAATAATTTTTTTTTACTTTCTCTTACCTATGTATATATAGAAAG
>JAKCPI010019441.1:0-15561 GCA_023213315.1 Euborellia annulipes
TAAGTTTACCGTACTAAAATTTATATTTTTTTTTGATATTATTTTATATAATAGGAGGGGGGGGAGGCGCCATATGTTTAAATATTTTTAAGGGAGGCGTGGCAACCACTGTTCTATTCTATTAAATAAAATATTAATTTGTTTGTAACTCCGAAACTACTTGACGGATTTTTTTTTCCCTAAATGTAGATGATTTTTAGTGACAATTTATTTTTGGGAAAACTAATTTAGACTATCTAAAATTAAAAAGATAATTTATAGCTAATTTTATTTAACGAATGGAGGTTTAAACAAATAAATAAAAGAATCGTAAATTTTTTATCAACCAACATGTCACTTGAAGTATTGACATTTTTTGTTGTTGTTGTTGTTGTTATTTCTCATTCATTAGCTCGGCTTTTAAAACAGCAAATAAATAAATAATCAACAAGTGTTCATTTTTTTTTTTTTTTTTGTTACACTTTGAAATCGATTTCTGATTTTATATAACAACATAATTAATAGCAACTTAATAACAAATTTGTTTCTTTTTTTTTTTTGTTGAAAGCACAAAGTTTGCGCTTGTTGTTTTGTGCCTGAGGCCTTTGAGGGGAACCAGACCGTGGCCGTGGCCAAAGAGTGAGTGGCGAACCTCAAACACCTCCTATTTAAATGCATTCATTCACCAACTCTGATGATATGCCAAAAAAAATTCTGTGTAAACAAAATATTCGATAAAAATTCACTTTCATTTTTTTTTTTTTTTTTTTGAGTACATATAAACAAGAATATTGAATAATAATTGTAATTTAATTATTACTAGTTGCGCAGCCCGTTTTTGGCGGGCCTTCGCTCATTCCCCCCACTCCTTAAAGCGGGTAATTTTTTGGGAATTGAATTTTATAAATTTAAGGTGAGATAAAAATCACTTTTGTTTAAATAACTTTCACAGTTTTTGTTTTTAATAAAATACGGTTAGCAACGTTTCGGTCATTCTCAGGTCAAGATTTATAGTTGTTTGGAACTAACCACCGAGGACACGTGCTTCTAAGAGGGTCGATATTAAATTTATTTTATTTTTTTCAATCTTAACTAGAGAAATAGCAATCAAGACTTTTTTAATTAAAACTCACTCAATTTACACAAGACAAGGTTAAATTGATTTATTTTAGGCAGGGCCGGAACTAGGAGATTTTATGGGGGGGGGGGCAAAATATAACTTGCCGCCCCCTCCTTAAAATTTTCCTTGATCTCAAAAAATTTTTCTGCGAGAATTTTTTTTTTTTTTTCGCGGAACCAAATGTTTCCGTCAGCAAAAATATTTTACTTTTTTTTTAGAGACGATAAATTTTTGCCGCCCGCGGAACCAAAAAATTTTTCCGGGCGCCGCCCGCGGAACATTTTCTCTAGCGCGGAACCAAAGTTTTTTTCCTTTTTTTTTTTGAGACGCTAAATTTTTGCTAAATTTCTGCGTAACCAAAAATTTTTATCTTTCTTGGATTACCGCCCCCCTGATATCTGCCGCCTGGGGCACGTGCACCCACTGCCCCCCCCCCTAGATCCGGCCCTGATTTTAGGATCGATATGCCGAAAAAAGCCCTTCAACAGGGCGGGGAGTTTTGGAATAGAAACAGTGCTGCCAACCCTCAGGCTTTTTTTTTTTTTTGAAATTTCATAATAAATTTATTTTTTATTATAAATTTGGAGAAAAATTTATATAAAAAAAAGGTCGAATGAAATTCGTATAGAAAAAAATGGAGTTATTTGAGCAGCGGGGGTAATGTAAAATTTATTTTAAAAAAATAATAATAAATGGTAAAATATTTAGCTGAAAAATCATTCCTTCTAACCGTATATTCAACATAATTATACCTCTTAAGACAGAGGAGATATTCAAGCCGATAAACTTTTTCGTGCATGCCTCCCTAACCTGCCACTATAGACACATGATTTGTAAGACGTTGTCAAGTCAAAAAAAAGCAAAATGAATTATTTTCTATCTCTCCTCATTTCCCTACAAATATTTATAGGATTTTTTTTTTAATAGCTTCGTTTATTTCCCTTTGAGTTTATGTAATAGTTACGCAAATAATTATTTCTTTTTCTACCCTCTTGCTGAAAATTGTTTTCATTAAACGTATGTTATATCACACCATTTTATTTTATTTTAACACCAAGAGAAAGTTGAATTGTTTTAATTACATGTCCGAATGACGCACGCATCTATTGTCTTTTTTTTATATTAAAAACAAAAAAAAAATTAAGAAAATCCGAAATTATTTTATTTATAAGCACGGCATATTGAAGGGAAACTTGTCAGCTCTCTCTTGGATGCAAATAAATTCTTAGAAATATATGAATACAAAAACCTCATTAAATCTATTCTAATTCGAAACTGACGTCACCACAGCGGTTAGCATATTTTCGGAAATGATCCATAACAGAGGCTTGGAAAAAAACCCATAAAAATTCGTCAAGTAGTTTTCGAATAAATGTGTTATAAAGAAAAAATTGAAATTAAATCTCACAATTATTATTCTATAATTAATTATATAAATTATTAAATTTAAATCGAGACATTTATTATAATTTTTGAAGTTTTTGCAAAGAAAATAAAATAATCTAATTAATTCCCATATTTTTCGCTACTTTAAAATAATGGAAGGACTTAATGGACCTTCACGGAAATAACTAAGCAAAGAGAGATGCGAATGCATTAATCGAGCCATTTCAAGAGCCCGGAAACGATTAGCATGCTAAGTAAAAGAGAAAAAAAAATTTGGCTTTAGAATATTCTTTTACCAAAGGTCAAGGGTTCGCATCCCATTTCATACGAGAATTTAATTCAATTGGATTGGTTACCGGTCTAAATGGCCTTCGATGCCGAAAAAGACCTTTAATAAATTGGATATTCTTTGGAATCAATTTAAAAAAATTATTTCAATTTTAAATCAAATTAAATAGAAAAAAATTTAATATAAATATAATTAATTGTGGGATTTAATTCTACCTTTTCCTATAGAACATATATCACATCTGAAACTACTTGACGGATTTTTTATGGGCTTTATTTTTTTTTTTTATAAATGTATTTGAAATTTTGGTTAGCGCTTTGTTTAAATAAATTTCAATAGGTAATTATTGGCTTTTACACACGCAGCACAGCACGTATTTCAATCGGTTCTCCTGAAAAAATTTAAATACTCTTGATAAAACGTTTTGATAATTATTTGTTGTTTTATTCTAACTATAAACTAACGTTGTAAATAATATAATTTGATGGCTACAACAAATAATTATTTTTGCTATTAATTTAAAAAATCTGGTGAAACTCGGCGCTCAGCACACAACTTTCTCTTACCCTTCGGTAAGAGAAAGTTGCGCACTGTGCTGGTCACACCAGATTTTTTGTGTCGAGATATATTTAGTTTCCGATAGCACCTTAGTTTCAAACTTGCATTTTAATTGTTGACTGCTTGAAATAAACTATGGTTATTTTTCAAAAATTTTAATCTCATATTTGGACATTTTATACACAATATAGAATCGTAAATAAATACAAAATTTCATAAGAATTGGAAAAAAAAAATTTTAAATGCCTAAAAAAGTTCTAAAGGGGACCCCTTTTTTGAATCGAAATTAACATACAAATCCCTATAGGAAATTAACATTGTTTCTATGCGAAGATAAGGTGGAAAGGGAATTTAAAAAGAGTAGAGAGAGACGATAATGTTTGCAAGTGAGAGAGAGACATATATGTTTTCTTTGAAACAATTAAAGACACAAATAAATTTAAAAAAATCTGGTGTGATTGGCGCACAGCACACAACTTTCTCTTACCTTCGGTAATCGAAAGTTGTGTTCTGTGCTTGTCACACCAGATTTTTTGTGTCGACATATATTTAGTTCCCGACAATACGGAACATTTGAATTCAGATGTAAAATTTATAAGTATGGGAAAATATTTATATTTTTTTTTACCATGGCAACCATTTCTCCTATCCTTCCCTATGAAATACAAGAGTAAAGTGGTCTTCAGAAGATTTCAATCGCAAAATGAGAATATACATTTTAAAGAGCATCTAAAAAATAATTGATTTTTGAATTTAAAAAAAAATCGTTGGAGCAAATTTTGAGAAAATCGTAAAAAACTGAAAAAGTACATCAGTAAAGTACTAGTACTCTTTGGCCGATTTTGATTAAAAGCTTATTTTTCCGGTCCCGGGGGGTGTTTAACTTAAATATAAAATTTCAACCTCATAGCTCAATTCCTTCATGCTTAAAATTGAACACACACACACCCCACACACACACACACCCACCCACCCACACACAGACAGACCATGTCGCGAAAACCACTTTTTTGGATTCAGGGGACCTCAAAACGTGAAGATCCATCAAAATCTCGACATCGAATTTTTGACATGAATCCAATACTTTCTCTCTATATATATATTACATATATACATAGGTAAGAGAAAGTAATAAATGGGAATTTAAATAATAATTGATTTTTAATCTAATAAAAAGAAAAAGATTTAAATTCCGTTACCATGGCAACCATTTCTATCTTTCCTATGAAGAACAAGAGTAAAGTGGTCTTCAGAAGATTTCAACGGCAAAATGAGAATATACATTTTAAAGAGCATCTAAAAAATAGTTCATTTATGAATTTAAAAAAAATCCTTGGAGGGAATTTTGAGAAAATCGAAAAAAACTGAAAAAGTACATCAGTAAAGTACTAGTACTTTTTGGCCGATTTTGTTCAAAAGCTTATTTTGAGCGTGTGGGAAGGTACTTAAGTTAAATATAAAATTTCAACCCGGTAGCTCAACTCCTTCATGCTAAAAATCTGTCCACAGCACAGACACACACACACACACATACATACACACACACACACAGACCAATTTGCGGGACCCACTTTTTTGGACTCAGGGACCTCAAAACATGTATATCCATCAAAATCTCGACATCGAATTTTTGACATGATCGCAATACTTTCTCTCCTATATATTTCATATATAGGGTATGAGAAAGTAAAAATGGAAAAAGATTTTAAATGCCCATTGATCCTGAAAAATTCGTTAAAAATAGAAAACAAAAAAAACCAGAGAAGGGTGAAATTTTACCTCGATATGTTTATTCATTGCCTGAAAAATGTAAATTAAATATTCTTACTAGGATTTTTTTGGGAGGAGGGCGAGACTGAAAATGGGGCAGTGACGTATTCAAGTCGGAGATTAATGACGGGAATAATCATTAATTAGGCTATATTTAAGTTCCGAATTCAAATTATCATTAATAAAGAACTTTTTGTTTGTTGTTGCCCCCCCCCCCCATCTCGGGACAGCTAGTGGACCAAGGCCTATAGTAAGAGACTTATCCGGATTTTTAAATTAGCATAAAATTTATATTTTCTATCAGCGCAGTCATCCTCATAAAATACGGTCGTACTTGCTTAAAAATCAAAAATTTTTTTTTTAAACCCCATGAAAATTCTTTAAGTAGTTTCGGAATAAATGCTTTTTTAAAGAAATAGTTAAAATTAAATCTCACAATTATTATTTCATAATTAATTATATAAATTAAATTTTAATTTTTGTCATTTAAGAATTCAAGAAAATTAAATTTTATATAGAAATAGGATTAATTATAGAATTCTAATTGTGAGATTTTAGCTATGTAACGAATTCAGGAACCACTTGACGGATTTTTATGGGCTTTATTTTTTTTATTATGTAGAGAATTTAACGCGGATGGCTTTATTCATGAGAAAACTCATCTAGATTCGTAATTATTAATTATCTTTAATTCGCCGCTGGCTCTAATTGAGAGAATTTCTTCATCTTTGATTTTAAATTAATTAAAGCAACAAGGAACGAGTCCTTGGCCTTGAGCAATGCGTTGTTGTTGTTGTTGTTGCTGTTGTTTCGTTGCTCATCTTCGACCCAGAAATCAAAGAGTCGGAAATGAAAGTGCCTTTAAATGCGTCGACTACTTTTTCTTTTTTGATCTACTTTAAAGATGATGAGAGAGCTTGTGATTTTTTTAATTGAGCATTAGCACGTGTTATCTTTTCTTTATTGGCAATCAATTACGTGGAATTATTGCTTGCCGAGCATGGAAACAAATTTTGTACTTGTTGCTAACAATCAACAATAGGACAAACAATTACAAACTTTGGTTTGTTATTCTTTAGGGTATAGGAATCCTAAATTCCCTCTGTCTTCTCTTTCTTACTAAAATGTAGCAAAACTTTCTTATATACCTGATATTAAAATTCAAACAAAATTTGTTCTAAACAATAAATAGAACAATTTTGTATTCTTATAAAATTTTGATGAAATCGATATTTAAGGAGTTATTTTGATTTTTTGAATTTTGAACTTCAAATAAAGTCCTTTGTCCAATGATTGTCAAAAGTTGCCTCTAGTGTTTACAACAGGTTTACATATAAAATTTCGTTTCATTTGGATACACTGTTTGGTTGTAATCTTGGAAATAATTGAATAGTATAAGAAAGTCTCGTGGTATGAAAAGAGATTTTTGTTGTTTAAAGATAATGAATCATTTGTTCTATTTTGTTATTATCATCAAACAATATGATTAGCATTCCAAGGAGCAAAACGATTAACGATAACCTTTAAAAATAGAATTATTTTCTCTTATCAATCGCAATTGCACAACTTTCCTGTTGCAGCCTCTTCTAAAAGAAAAATTATATATATATCAATTAGAATGATGAAGGAAGAGAGGATGTCAGCCAAAAAAGGAGCCTCTATCGAATAAAAATCTCCAATCAGAAAACGTTTCGGGTTTAATTAGATAAAACCATCATCAGTTCTTTAGAGCTGAAATGAGCATAAATAATAATTGTAATACAACAACATAAAATATTTTTTTAAATAATAAAAACATCAGATCTTACATTATTGGCAATCTCAAGATGCACACCATTGAGATGCAGATAGAGTTGTTATATATAAACATATACAAAATTATATAAAAAAATACAAAATTTGCATATTAGTTGTATGATGCTCATTAGTCAACACGGCCAAGTCTCAAATGTATATAAAATTTATTATCAAATACAGTTATTATATGATAAATACTGGGAAAGCAATGAACCCTCAGTACATTGACCCATAATACATCTTAATAAAAACGAAAGCGTGCCTTTGACCTATTTGAAAACATATTATTTATTTGCAAATGACAATTTTATAAATTAATTTATAATATATTCTCAAATTACAAACAAAGTTATAAACAATTTTTATAATATTTACATCTGGGCGTCTACATTATTTAAGATGGACAAATATACATTACTAGGGTGGCTCTTATTTTTCAAAGTTGGAAATTTATTCGCGCTACCCCTAGTTTGGTGCCATTGCCAAAAAAAATAACCTGTGTAAAATTTCAGCTCAATCGGATAAGGGGAAAGGGTGCCCCAAGAGCCCTGAAAATCGAAAAAATCAGAAAATATTCATTTTATTTATTTATCTTGTTAAATATAAATTATATAAACAAAAAAGTGTTATATAAAAGTTGTAGATCTATAAAAAATGCACATAATAACATCTATCAGTTTTTTATGTACACCTAACGGTTTCAGAGAAAACCGCGAAAATCCATTTTTACTTTCTCTTACCTATACATGTAATATATATAGAGAGAGATAATATTTGGTTTCATGTAATAAATTTGATGTCGGGATTTTGATGGATATACACGTTTTGAGATCCCCTGAGTCCAAAAAAATGGTTTATGCAACATGGTCTGTCTCGGTGGGGGTGGGGTGGGGGTGGAGGTGGGGGTGTTTTGTGAACAAAATATCTCAAGAACGAGAAGAGCTAGGAGGTTGAAATTTTATATTTAAACAAAGTACCCCCCTGGCACGTGACAGGAAGCTTTAGAACAAAATCGGCCAAAAAGTACTAGTACTTTACTGATGTACTTTTTCAGTTTTTTTTATTTTCGATTTTCTCAAAATTCGTTCTAACGATTTTGATTAAAATTGATAAATCAATTATTTTCGAGATGATCTTTGAAATGTATATTCTCATTTTGCCCTTGAAATATTTTGAAGACCACTTTACTCTTGTACTTATAAAGATAGGATCAATGGTTGTCATGATAACAAAATATAAATATTTTTCTATACTGTGCTTATCATACCAGATTTTTCGAAAATTTTGTCAACATATATTTGGTGTCCAAAAGAATGGTACTTGTGAATTTTAAAATGTAAAATTTATAAATATAGAAAAATATTTATATTTTGTTATAATGAGAACCATTGATCCTATCTTTCTATGAAGTACAAGAGTAATGTGTGCTTCAAAATATTTCAAGGGCAAAATGAGAATATACATTTCAAAGATCACCTAAAAAATAATTGATTTATCAATTTTAATCAAAATCGTTAGAACGAATTTTGAGAAAATCGAAAATAAAAAAAACTGAAAAAGTACATCAGTTAAGTACTAGTACTTTTCGGCCGATTTTGTTCTAAAGCTTCGTGTCACGTGCCAGGGGGGTACTTTGTTTAAATATAAAATTTCAACCTCCTAGCTCTTCTCGTTCTTGAGATATTTTGTTCACAAAACACCCCCATCTCCACCCCCACCGGGACAGACCATGTTGCATAAACCATTTTTTTTGGACTCAGGGGATCTCAAAACGTGTATATCCATCAAAATCCCGACATCAAATTTATTACATGAAACCAAATATTATCTCTCTCTATATATATTACATGTATAGGTAAGAGAAAGTAAAAATGGATTTTCGCGGTTTTCTCTGAAACCGTTAGGTGTACATAAAAAACTGATAGATGTTATTATGTGCATTTTTTATAGATCTACAACTTTTATATAACACTTTTTTGTATATAATTTATATTTAACAAGATAAATAAATAAAATGAATATTTTCTGATTTTTTTTCGATTTTCAGGGCTCTTGGGGCACCCTTTCCCCTTATCCGATTGAGCTGAAATTTTACACAGGTTATTTTTTTTGGCAATGGCACCAAACTAGGGGGTAGCGTCAAACAAAATCTCAAAAAAATTTTTCCCCAGTAGTAGCTAAGAGCCACCCTAATACATTACTAAGGCCAATACAATCAGTCTGATAGTTTAATGCCCTATGTCCATATGTTTTTATAAAACATTTTTCTGCTACCAGACGTTTATATGTGTTGTCCACCTTCATCAGAATGACTGCGTTGTCAAAGTCAAATCCATGCATAAATTCAATCGCATGAAAACTCAGAGCTGTCGATGTTATATATATATCAATTAAATAATTTTTGTGAGATTTAAATTGAATGTTATTAATTTTTGCATAGATTCTAAAATTACTTGACGAAATTTTATGGGCTTTGACAAAAGAAAAATTAATTAAATCTCACAAAATTATTTTGCAAAATTTAGTATAAATTAACATACAAATAATTCCTAAGTTAATAAAAAAGACAAAATTTGTTATGATTGATTGATCTACGAAACCACTTAACGGATTTCCTTATGGTCTTTACTTATTCTCCGCTTTTTTTTTTTTAATGTAGTTAATAAAAATATAATAGGCCTCGAAATTGCAAAACATTCCTTGCTCCTCTTAAAGCGGATTTATGATCCGCCATTAGAGATTGTTGCAACTTTGTTGCCTATTATTTTCAACAATTTTTTGGCGATAAATGATAAAACAAATTATGATTTAATTATGATTCAAATTTTTGTTTTTATTAGTTCAAAAATATTTTGCAGAATTTAATTCAAATTCACTAATTAAGCCTAATTAAAATTCAAAAAAAAAAATCTATTGAAAAACAAAATATAAAGTCATTATCTATATTTATAATGAATAAACTCCGAAACTATTTGACGGATTTTTTCTATAAGTCATTTTTTCAAATTTATTGAAAATTTCTCAAAGATTTCCAACTATGATTGAGAGTTAGCCTATTATAAATTTAGAAAAAGATGATAAAATCGGAATGTCCTGTCTGTCACGCTAAGTTTGACCCACTTTTTCTGTAAAGTCATAAGGAAAATTTGCACTCTTTTAGAGGACACTTTTACAGAAAAACCCCTCTTAACCGGCCTGGTCGGGACCGAGACCCATTTGGCCGGTTAATCCGAGGTTTTGGTGAAAAATTAATTTTCATCACACGTTATATGTAATAATAAAAATAATGTATGATAAATATATGTAATTTATAATAATAATGGGATAGGCCGGTTAATCCAAGGCCGGATAAGAGGGGTTGTACAGTACGTTGCAACCAGAAAAAAAAAACCAAATTGCAATGCTCAAAAAATTCCCTAAAATGCAAAATTTTT
Source organism: Euborellia annulipes (assembly GCA_023213315.1). Taxonomy (NCBI): domain Eukaryota; kingdom Metazoa; phylum Arthropoda; class Insecta; order Dermaptera; family Anisolabididae; genus Euborellia; species Euborellia annulipes. The sequence goes on from JAKCPI010019441.1 coordinate 10,334, forward strand.
GGGTTTTATTTCTGGCCTTTAGAAAAATTAAAGCCAATTTATAATAAATAAATCCCTTTAATGAGAAAATACAAAAAGTGTTATATAATTAAATTTTCTTTGTTTTTGTAAATTATAGAAACAAAGTGAGAAATGCTTAGAAAGAGAAAGAGAAATAGAAAGATGTATGTCACTAATACGTACACGTAAGTGTGACTATTAAATATACGAGCGAGCGAGTGAGCGAGAGATTCTCCTTTTAATTATAGAGTTTAGAGCTATTTTAAAAGAGGACTGATGAAATTTTGTATTTTTCAAGAGTTTCCACTTTCTCATGTCATCGTAGCTATTAAATGTAAATAAACTCCCACCAAGGAAGAGAATTAAGTGCTTTTAGTGCCTTCGGCATGCGTAATTTTTTTTCAAAATTAGCCGTTTAACTTTTTGGATTTTCACTGTAATTAATAAAGTTTGGATTTGATATTCTTTTCTCGGGTTTGCATTCCGTCCCAAGCGAGAAAATTAATAATAATCCCTATCTCTAAATGAAATTAAATGTCAAATTGCATATTTAGGCGTTTTAGGGCCGGTTGCTTCACTTCTAGTCAACTAGCCAACTTCTCCGAGAGATAGCAAATCATTGATATAGGAAACAAGAACACGCTTAACATTCGAGTTAACAAAATAAGTTTTAAGCCATCTGAGGAATGTTTTATGAAGTTAGCAACTTAATAAAGGCATCATTTAGAAAACTTATTAAAAATTAAAATTATTAATTTTTTAATAAAAATTTGAAAATTAAAAAAAAAAAAATAAATAAATAAAACAGGCTTGTGTTGCTAATTTCACTTTTTATACCGAACTTTGGGTCTTAGCAAGCTAACTACGATTTGGGCTCTTATTTTTTTCTTTTGATTTAATCATTTGATTAGTTTAACTAGAAGTGAAAAAACTCGAAAATCATAGTCAACTATCCGAGAGATAGATAGCATGTGAAGGAACTCATTTCTATGAAAGAAGTAATTACAATCCAAAGTTAACCCGTTTTAATTTTATGCGACGTTGCCAAACTGGTTTGAGTCACGGGATTTACTTATTTTTAAATATGGTCGACTGTCATTTTTGGGAATTTTTCGACTTGTTAAATATCTTTAAATATTCATCGCAGAAAATTTTAATTTATTTTTAACGTATTCTTCGGAAGTTAATTGATAAAATGTAAGTTTTTTGTTTTTTTATATTTATCAGAAGTGGCTCCATACTAATTCCATATGTCTACATTCCCCATAGACTACATGTTAAATTTCAATTTTTTAAATTAATTACACGATAATCCTGCGTCAGATCTGCTTCAAAAAATTATTTTATACGTATGTGATAGTGATTAATAACATGTTAAAAAATTAACTTTTAATCTATATAAGTGCCTTAATGTCGAACAACCTTAAATACTTTGGTTATATGGTAGTTTAAATTAAATTTAACAGACAACCAAGAGGAGAGAACTTAGAAAAGTCACTTGATTTCTTTTTTATTGAGTCTTTGATCTATTTCATGGCGCAATCTCAATTAATGGACTTAAATTCAAAGGGGTCCAAGCGACAAAAATGTAATTTCGAGATATTTACCCTCAAAGTTCACATTTCTCCCCAACCCTTTAATTATAAATTTGCTAGAGCTAGAGAGAGAGATGGTGTTAAATCACCTAAGAAGATAAGCCAAGTTCCGTAATTATCTGTATTTGTGTGTGTGTGTGTGAGGGAGAATGGGTAAAATATTTATCCATTCAATTCAGAAAGTATAAGTGAATATGACATAAATAAAACTCACACTCGTAAAATTCCATGTCCATTAAAAAAAAAAAAAAAAAAAAACATGAAAATCCGTCAAGTAGTTTCGGAATTATAAAGAAAAAATTCAAATTAAATCTCACAATTATTCTTGGTTTATATTAAATTAATTGGATGGATTTTTGAAAAAAAATGTGAAAATTATAAATATGATTAAATAGAAAATAATAAATGTGAGATTTTAATTTTAATTTTTCCTTCATAACGCTTTTACTATGAAACTATTGGACGGATTTTTATGGGGTTTTTTTCAATCTGTAGAAAACTCTTAAGAGGGTGGTTTAAGGCTGAGTATTATTTTTGAAAAAACTCATTTAGGGTGTTTAGTAAACAAAAATAATTTTAAATATATATTAAATTTACAGTCTGGGGTGGAATTAATAATTATTTTGGTTTTTGTTTTTTCCAGAGCCGCTCGGGATGGCCTGTTAGAGATCCTAAAAAGAGGCAACGAGAAGAGACTGCAACGCAAGAGATGAGGACGGGATGACGCCTACCCTTTGGGCGGCCTTTGAAGGCAACTTGGAAGCCCTTCGACTGCTAGTAGGACGAGGGTCAGTCAATATTTGCTCTCTTAACGGGAAGGGGGGGGGGATTTTGTTTGAACAACAACAACAAAAAAAAAGGGACCTCAAAAATGGGTCACGAAAATTAAACAGCCTACCTTAGGAATTGTCTAAATAGAGTCTCTCTAATACTAGGGTTCCTTTGAAAGGCATAGAAGATCTCAAGTCAATTAAATAAACATAATAATTAAAATTTATTAACTGAAATAGGAAAAAAAAAATAGACACAGCCTGGATTTGAACCCTGAATCTGTCGATTTCTACATTGTAGGGGCACGACGAGTACAAATCGATAGATCCAGGGTTCAAATCTCGGCGGTGGCGATTTTTTTTTTCAGCTATTTGAGTTAATAAATTCAATTGTATGTATTTTTGTTGTCAATTTTGATATAAACGAGAAAAATAGTCAACAAAGTTGCAAAATTTTTCATCTTATAGTTTTTTTTTTTTTTTTAATACCTCGGCTACGTATTAGAAGATCTTAAGTCAATTAGATAAACATATAATTAATATTTATTAACTCTAATAGCCGAAAAAAAAATAGGCACAGACTGGATTTGAACCATGAATTTTTCGATTGTACTCGTCGTGCCCTATAGTGTATAAATTGAAAGATTCAGAGTTCAAATCCTGCCGATGCCTATTTGAGTTAATAAATTCAATTGTATGCATTTTTGTTGTCAATTTTGATATAAACGGAAAAAATAGTCAACAGAGTTGCAAAATCTTTCATCTATTTTTTTTTTTTTTTCTAATCCTACTACATTTAGATCTTAAGTCAATTAAATAAACATATAGGGATCTACTACTTAACATTTATTAACACAAATAGCCGAAAAAAAATCGGCACTGCCGGGATTGAACCCTGGATCTATCTAATTGTACACTCTAGGAGCATATTGAGTTCAAATCGACAGATCCAGGGTTCAAATCCCGGCAGTGCCGAGTTTTTTTCGGCTATATGAGTTTATAAAATATAATTATATGTATTTTAGTTGTCAATTTTAATAAAAACGAAAAAAAAAAATAGTTAACTAAATTGCAAAACTTTTCATCTCCTATTTTTTTTTTATTTCAATTTTAATTCTGCAACTTGCTATAAAATTGAACTAATAATATAAAATAAAAATATATATTTTTTCCCCATTTTCTTTTTGATAACACAAAAATTTTAATCAATTTTTGTTCTTGATCATTTAATTTAATTGATTTTGTATTTCTTTTTTTTTTAATTAATTAGTTTTATTTTGTGTTTAAATTTTAGAGCTCAAGGTTTTTATTAATTTGCCAAACTACAAAATCTGATCCGTTGTCAATGAGGAAGGTAAAAAAAAAAGTAAATCTTAAAATTCTTGTCAAATTAATTGAATAAAGATAATGCCTCCTACTAATTCTGCTATTTAGTAATTAAATTGATAAACATTCCATTATATCACAAAATGTATTTTTAATAAATAAAATGGACCAATTTTCAACAAGGGTAAGAAAAGCTGGAAAGTTGTTTTAGGAGGTTGAAATTTTATATTTAAGTTGGGTAGCTAAAATAAGTTTTTGAACAAAAATCGGCCAAAGAATACTAGTACTTTACTTATGTACTTTTTTTTACTAGTGATGAGAAGTGGCTGTAGACTTTGAATTGGGTATAGGCAGAGTTGGCTCGCCGAGTATAATACGCGGTTTTATACATGTATAAAACTACTACAGATAAAACTAGGCAGATGTAAAAAAAAACTGTAAAAAAACCAACTCGCAGAAAAAAAAAGGTTAAAAGATAAATAAATTTTATTTGAATTTCCTTCCCCTCGTCGGGTTTGCGCATGCGCATCCGAGTTTTATACAGTTTTATCCGCGATTTTTGTATAAAAAACTTCAAAATCATGTATAAAACCCAACTCTGGGTATAGGAGACTTTGGAGCCAAGGAATTAAATAAAAAACTTTATTTAATTATTAACCGTCGACGTTTCGGTCCCAAATCACGACCTTCCTCAGGACGTTTAATTGTTAGAATACAAGGTTAACAGTATTATATTCAATTATCATTGTAAATTATACAATACTTAATTGGGCTATATGTATTAAGAGTGGGTGACTTGCTCGTTTAGGACTTATTACAATCAATGCCATGCTTTTTTTTTCGATTTTCTCAAAATTCCATGTAAGGATTTGGATTAAAATTCATAAATCAGCCATTTTTTAGATAATTTCCTTTAAAAATTATATCAGTAAAATTTTTCGTGAAAATTGTTTGAAGTATACTTTACTGATGTAATGGTTCAGATTTTTCAAATTCACTTTCCGGCTCTTCCTTCCATAGAGCCAATTTTAAATCCCCCATATGGGGATTTTGCATGTTAATTTTCGATTCCTTGAAATTTTACACATTTAAATAAATTCTTATGAAATTTTATATTTATTTAGGGATTCTCTATGGTGTATAAAATATAACATGTGATTAAAATTAAAAAAAAAAACCATAGCATAGATCTATGACAAAGACAAAAATATTTGGAAATCAAAGAGAAGTTTGACATTAAAATGGATTAATTAAATTTGTTTTTTAGTGTCACAATGTCCTCAAAAAGCATAACATTTGCACACAAGAAGAAGAAGAAAGAGAGAAGATTGAATGAAATAGAACTGAACCCCCAGAGAAATAATTGAGACTAGTTATTTGTCTTTGATGTCGTTATTTTTAATAGAATAAAAAAAAAAATATATATATTGAAAAGTGAAATCAAATCTTTAATATAATGATTGTAATCGATATGAGCAGACAAATCAAAAAAAAAAAAAATATCTGATTTTACATTTATTTTTTATTAACTCAATCA